>PQWD01001168.1:0-40891 GCA_019425675.1 Leucinodes orbonalis
TTTTATTCTTTATTTGTGACGAGCCAGTATAGTGTTATGGTTGACAATCGGCTATAACATACATCAAGGGTTCCCGTTGTTTCCCGGGCAGTAAAAATTGGTCTGGGTGTTTTCTATATATGATATGTTGTATTAGGAAAAAAACATCAACCCATACTCATTCAGACCCACGAGCGTCAGGAGCCTAAAGTTCGTATAGGCTTAGTCGTCCACGCGCCCAGTGCAGATTGCCAACTTCACGCACAACCTTTGAATCTCCTCGTAGGTTTGCGCAGGTTTCTCCAACAATGTTTTTTTACTGGAAGAGCCCGCTCGGATATAACGTTATTTATTATTCCAAAATTCGAATAACATATGGTACGGTGCGGCCGTGCCGGGATTGAACCTACGCCCTCCAGATCGGAACGCCAACTAGTCTACACCATGATGGCCCACCCCACGCAAACATATTCAAAAACATGGCTGACGTAGCTTGAGTTACTACCACAGATTGTCCCAATACAGAGATGGGGCAAGCCGGCCGGTCTTAAGTGCGACAAAGTGTAACTCAACGAGCTGACACTAGCTGCCAGTTACGATCTCTGCTGGTTGAGTGAAGACGTAAGTCAAGACGCACGAATATTAGATAGATATTACCCTTTTTTTCCCCAAACTGTGGCCTCCTGTTGCAATTGTAACAGTGCCATCATCGCAATAAAGCAGTAAATTTTCAAAGAATATAATAACTTTTTCACAGGCAAGAACCGAAAGAGAATCACGATCGATCCTAATAAACTTGCGGCTTGTCCAGTCTAATGTATAGTTCGGATGTCTGTGAGTACTATCCAAAGTCTCATCGTAGCCATGTCGTTAGCATGTGTTAGCTGTGGTGCCCTGCTTATGAATTAATACATAGATCTGCTAAGTTTCTCTCGGCTCGCACTAATACAGGCGGTTATTTTGAATCATTGGCATCCATCGACCTATCATTTCTGACTATATTATGCAATGTTTTTATGGGAACCTATACCATATAGAGCTTTATCATAAGAAGGTTTTACAAAAAAGATGACAAAAAATAAATTATCGCATTTTCATTGAAGCATTCGATAATTTATTATTAGATCGTACTAGCTTTATTCACGCCCGCCCCAGACACGACATTCGCTAAGGCATCAGGAAGAGCCTCTGAATTCAAAGCAAAGTGAACCCGTACGGAAAAATGTACTTCCGGTTTCTTTAATTAATTCCATCCTCAATTATTAGTCAGCCGTCAAGTTTCTCGGGAAGATTAAATTCTTTTCATGTAGGTAATTTTGTCCTAGGTAGCTAGCTAGGTAGGTAATTTTTTCTGCACCACAGCAGGTGTGAAATATCCTCCATTGGTTTTATGTCTTAAAATAAAAAAATAATATACGTAAACCTTTAATATTTTATAATTTTTTATTATTATGTGATAATAATATCATATTTTATTGGGTAAAGGTCCAAAACTGATGTAGGTAAACAAAATAAATCTTATACAAAGTATCTAACTCCTATAAATCTGCTGCATTTTTTTATTGAAAATATAATGCACGAATTGAAATTGTAGACCAAATGAGCACAAGAGTTACATTGACTATTGAGGTTATAAAAAGTTAGCAATTGTGAAACATTCGCTGTTACCTCTCGTTTATTGTGTGGATTCCGCGCTTGATACATTTTATAATTGAAGGATTTACAAAACATACGGCATACATATTTATTGTAAGTATATTAGATGATATAAAGATTTTTAATGATAAAATTTTAAGTTATATATAGTAATAATAATGTTCACAACAACTGTGTAATAACTTATTCGTGGGGGATTAATTTGTTTTCGGTTTCGTTCGTCACTATATATTATATAGTTATCTTTATCGAAAGCCAATCATATCCATTATCAAGGGCCAATATCTTAATCAAGTCTTATTTTCATCGATCCTGTAAGTACCATCCTATGCTATGAATGGGGAACACCTGCTGCGTCAATAGTAGCTCCTCGAAAATTAATATGCCTGCCATCATAAGCGTTGGAACCTTAGATCCTTTAATTAATGTGAACAAACGCCATTGAGTTCACAAACATTACATTCCCTTGCACATCGACGACAAAGTGCTTAATTTCGTATCCTTTTAGCTCTGGTATGATAGTATTTTTTTGTTATTTTTTGTAAATATACAAATTCTGGGTAGCTGTATCAACAAAATAAAGTTCATACTGGAAAACACATGTCAAAAATGTCTATTCCCCGTATCAATGCTGATTTAACTATATTTTGTTTCCAGAGTTGTATAGTAGATATACGCGCTGCCTCCAAGGTATACCGTGGGGTTTGGTCTACGGAACTCGCAAATCCGTTACGAATACTAGGGACAACAGTAGCTAATCCGCTATTTAAATCTAATGCGACTGAGTGAAACTTTGCTCAGAAAATTCGTCAGCATTTATACAAAAATAGGCAGTTTTTTGAGTCGATTTATAGAAAAGTTAAACACGGTATGTTCACGTCTGCTAAAATAACTATGTTTTCTGGTGGAATCTCCAAAAAGTTGTCCTTGTTGTAGGACAGCATTGTTAGCGCTAATTTTGCAATCTTAATCGACGAGAATGGTTAACATAAATATTTTTTCTATAGTTAAATTTGTATTTTAAGTGCATTTTAAGATTTTGTTCAAGTATTGTATCGTGAACTCAGTGACATTTATTATTTCATAACACCATCCATATTTGGAAATGTCAATGTTAACAAACATTAGAAACGTACAGCTTATGTTTAACTCAATTATTACTAAAATATAACTAGTTGGATTTAGATTCGAAGTAAGCTAGATCACGAGTTAATCCTTAATTAGAGGGGATTAGAGCGACACTTCCCTATTAGAGTAACAAAACATGGCTTGTTAGAGCGAATCTCTTTCTAAAAAGGATAACCACAACTGGTGAAGTGGCAATTAACTGATAACTATATAAAGAGCCATAAAGGCATTGGCTCTTACGCGAGTGAGTAGAACACTAGCAGAGAAGTGCTACGCGCCAAATTGCAAATTAAAGTTGGGCGCGGAAGGATTTGTTCGTTGATGAGTTCATAATAATAGTTTGTTTTAGTCATTTCGACTTTCTGTTATAATTATAAGCTCTATAAGCTATATGAAGGCTTTGGTGATGCTCGAAGATCTGCCTCACATTATAAATCATGAGAAAGAACGCGAATCCAAATGTTGTAAAGACTGATGACGTGTAATATTTCGATTGTGTGAATACCTCAAAACCGTAAGGGATATCTAAATAAGAATAATGAAAATATGTGGTTTAAGTTATTTGGACATATCGGTTATTCGATCGAAAATAACTGTGCAAAGGCGAGATAGGTCAAAATTCAGAAGGCTTCTTTCAAAATAGTAGAAAAAAATATACCTATCTTTTATTTTGTTAATTTCGTATATGAGTAACTTAATTTAGTTAGATATAAAAGACGCCGATATACACATGTTTTTGTATTGACAAACTGTCATTTTTAAATAACTACAAAAGATTTTCTTGAAGTAACACAAAAGGATCCCCAGATTTAGCAACAGAAATCTTTGTTATGAAAAGTCTATTCTCGTCAAAAATTGGACGAGTGCTATGTATTCTTATAAGTGGCCAATGGAAATGGGTGTGTAATTATATTACCCGAAAGTCCGTGTTCCAAAAGCTTTTCGACCTGCTGACGCAAATGCAAACCAAGCAAATGAGAATAAATAATCTATGACAACAACTATATTTTATAATATCCTTATGCGTTTCTGCTATTTATATAACATCATCATATGTTATTTTTTATTGTTGTTACATTATCTAGATTCATTGAGAGTTGAACAAATCCTAGTATTATACTATATTGTATGTTAGTCCACTACTACTTGGTTCGTTACTAGTAGGATGCACAAGGTTGATGCAGATGATCACAAATATCCGAAATTCAGGACTATCTTTAGAGTAGGAAAGTCTGACATCGTGTAGACTGAGACTAAGGGCCATTTCATTTTTTTCTAAATGGCCACGCCACGAATGTACATATACGAGGAAGTTAGTACGTGAGGAATGACGATGACATCCTGCTATGACGACTACGACTCTCTGCTAAGAGTTTAAGGACAAAGAAGAGTAGGTAAATGGCATCTTTAATGAAAAAATAGTTAAAATTTTAAAACACACTATTTAATTTCTACATTGATTTTATCTCTAAACTTATTATTTGTAAATTATTCTTCAATAGAAAGATCCTAAATTATTTACTTTTTTTTTTGGAATATTTCACCAGTTTTAATTTAAACACAAAAAAACAGACTTAAGTTTCAACGTGTGTGTGCTTGTGCACATTTAGTAATCCCAAATGGCAAAAAACGGAACCCTTATAGAATTCGTCAAGACTGTCTGTCCGCCATCCGTATTCACACCTTTTTCTCCGAAATACTAGCTCTACACTACTTCAATTGTAATTTGTATCTGTGACGCTATTAGGTTTTAATAAGAAACTAGAAAATATATATATTCTGGGTCCCATACATTAAACTGAAACTCAAAATATTGTTTATTTTCATCGTTTCCCACGTATACCACCACACGTGGGGAAACGATATAAAAAAAAACAATTTGAGATCGATGTGTCTTGAAAAATGTTATTGAGGTTTCAAATATATATTTTTATAAATTGAATAGTTTGGCGCGAGAGACACTTCCAAAGTTAAAAAGTGTGTCCCCGTCTCTAATTTCTAAACTATAGGGTTGATAAAATCGAAAGACTATATTATGATGTACATGGCCATAAATCTAACAATGAAATTTAGTTTGATCGATTTCTGGTGTGTAGTTTTTTTATACGTCATAAACGGTGAACCATTATTTTTCATATTAAAAGCTGTAATAGGTGCCTAAAATAATTTTATATTACTTGCTGCTGTGGAACCCTCCATGGGCGAGTCCGACTCGCGCTTGGCCAATTTCTGATATAAAATTTGGCTGCGTTTACCTGCAATCACCTGACGGAGAGTGACGATGCAGTTTAAGTTGTAGAACACAATTCTCAAAAATGCCTATTTATTTCTTGCCTTGAAAATCCTAAATTCGTACGTATACAAAAACCCAGACGCAGGAAGGATCATTCCACTGCCTTGCAGTTCAGATGAAAAAGAAACATCCGACTTTTTTGTGCGAAAGATGGAATATCGACAACAAAGGGGTTTCACCCATACCTACGGCGAAGTTGTCCGACAAACAGTAGCAGTTCCTGTGTACAAAACCAATTGTCACCAGATTTATTGATAAGGTAATGTCATATAGTAAAATGTATTAATTTTTGATGAGAATGATTTAGAATGTTTAATCATAACAATTTTTATATCGTTATCATGTCTAAATTTTCAAGTAGGTACAAGAAACTAGATCTTGATATAAAATATCACTAACGTTTAATATTTTGCTATCCTTAAATCTAATCTTTCGAACAAGCGGTAATCAGTAACATGCTATAACGATATTATAGTATTCAAACTACTTAGAAGTCATATACTTCTACATTGGTACCTGTCCGGATTTGTACCTCAGCCCTCCCGCGTAGGAAGGCGACAGTCCACACCATTAGAAACTCGTTTTGCTTCAATGGTCATTGTTTCTGCAATATACTTGACCAGCTTTTGTGATTATCAGCAGCAGATGGAGCGAAATAAAATAGATTTGTTTGTAATAATCCGTGTATTAATTTTTCTGTACAAAACAACAAGATGTTATCGCCTTGACCGGCATAGCGAGAGAGTGTTGCCAGATACTAACCAAATTATCTATTTGCTAAACTATATTAAAATATAAATGTTGCCAATCCAACACACCCCTTCAACATTATATTTTAATTTCCATACAACCATTATTTTAACATTATACAAAAGTTTGAATTACACCCCTTTAATGGTTTACCTACCTTTCAACAAATATGCGATTAATATAGGGAAAACTAAACAACATTCCATGTATAAACAAGATATCAACTTTTTAGTACCTTCCTAGGCATCTATTAAACCTATTTTAATAAACTCATGACAAAATTTTATCCCTTAGTTTAACAAATAGTATTTTTCCTAAAGGTTTAGTAACAAATCAGCTACATTGTTGTTACTACAAACATATTTAACTTTTATGGAACCAGTTAATAAACTTTCTACAATGTACTGATACTTTATATCTATGTGCTTCAATCTTTTATTACTTTCATTATTCTTTGCTATGTTAATTACACTTTGGTTGTCTTCTAATATTTCAATATCTACATTAAAATATCCAAAATCTTTAAGTAACTTTTTCAAATAGTATCCTTCCATAATACATACACTAAGAGCTACATATTCAGCTTCACAAGATGACAGTGTTACACAAGTTTGTTTCTTGGTGTACCAAGATACTGGACAATTAAAAATATAAAATATTTGACCTGATGTCGACTTCCGGTCTGCAACATCACCAGCCCAATCTGCATCACTGAAACCTTGTAATTTACATTCATTTGTATATTCCTTATCATATTTGTATGTTAAAGATAAATCAATAGTCCCTTTAATGTATCTCAATATTCTCTTTAAACATTTAAACAAAGCTACACTAGCACAATGTACATATCTACTAAGAAATCCTACAGCTACACATAAATCTGGTCTAGTACACGTAGCATACAGAAGACTACCAACTAAACTTTGCAGGCTTTTTCAATTTCAACATTCTCACTTTTATCTCTTTGTAATAATTCAAAATTAAAGTTCTGTTCTATTGGAGTACAAACAGTTTTACAATTCGACATTTGATAAAGATCCAACAACTTTAGCAAATATCTTTTCTGATTAATTACAGTTACACAATTTTCGAGATCCTGTTTAATATGTATTCCCAAATAATTACTGGCTAGACCTAAATCTTTCATCTTAAAGTTATTACATATTGAAGTTTTAAAGTCATTTACTTTGTATTTATCACTACCAAAATACAACAAGTCATCAACAAATAACAGCACATAAATATAGTCATTTCCAATATGTTTGAAATATAAACATGGGTCATTCTTCGATCTGAAAATTTTCATTTGACATAAAATTATTAAACTTTGTATTCCAATATTTAGGAGACTTTTTAAGACCATAAATTGACTTCTTTAATTTACATATTTTATTACATGGTAATCTCATAAAAACTGTCTCACCTATGTCTCCATAAAGAAATGCTCCGTAACATCCATCTGGTACACTGGTTGTCTTTTCTGGGTGGCTACAGCCATCATGGTTTTAAAGGTAGTTAATTTGGCCACGGGTGAGTATGTCTGGTCATCACAGTTCTTCTGCTGGAATCCTCGAGCCACTAAGCGAGCTTTATACAACGCTTTTCCATCTGCTTCCTTGACTTTAAATACCCACTTGCTACTTATTATGTTTTCTCCATCAGGAACTTCTGTTACCTCTTCCCATGTATTATTTTCCTCAAGTGTCTTCAACTCTTTATTTATGGCTTCCTCCCATTTACCTTTATCAGGTCTTATCATAGCTTCTTGGTAGGAAATAGGTTCATCACAGCCGTAGCTTAGGAACATATTTTCATCTCCTTGTACATAGTCCTTAAACCAGCTTGGCTTTTTGCTTGCCCTTCTAGGTCTTTCTGTTTTCTGTGAGTTTTCCTGTTGTTCTTCTATGTCTTCCTCTACCTCTTCTTCCAATATTGACTGCTCATGAGAAGAATGAATGGAATCCTGCTCATCTTCACTCTCTATAGTTTCATGATTCTCTCTATTTTCATATTGACTTTCTTGTTCCAAAACTTGATCTGCCTCTTCTTGGGTATCAAAATTAATGTAGTATTTATCCTTTTCTTGTTTTCTGACTCTTTCTTTATTTTCTATACATGGTTTTATAAACACTATATCTCTCTTGATGTCTACTATGTTTCTTTCTGGAAAATATATCCTGTATCCTTTTGTATTTTCTCCATATCCAATGAAATAGCCTAATTCAGCTTTGCTATCAAACTTTACCCGTTTCTGATCAGGAATATGAATGGATACTTGACTACCAAAGACTTTAAGGTTGTTGATATCAAATTCTTTGTTCCACCAAAGTTCATAGGGTGTTTTATCCTTTACTCGACTTGGACCCGTTCTATTGATGATGTAGACAGCAGTATTGATCGCTTCTGCCCACAAATTCTTATTTAGGCCACTTTCCAGAAGCATAGTTCGTGCTGACTCAATGACTGTCCTCATCTCACGTTCCACACAACCATTCTGTTGTGGAGTGTATGACACACTTCTTTGGTGTTGTATTCCATATGACTTTAGCAAGTTTTCCATTTCTTTACTTATAAATTCCTTTGCATTATCACTTCTTATGTATTTCACTATATGACCGGGGTTAACTTGCACTTCTTTCAAATATTGTTTTAAATATTCTATGGACTGACCTTTATTCTTCAGAAAATACACCTTTCTATATTTAGAATAATCATCCTTGATTAGTAGAAAGTACTTTGCTCCTCCTAGTGAAGTTTCTTCTATTTGACCTCCAATATCAATATGAATTACCTCTCCTGGTTTTGTTGCCCTATTAGTACTTGATGGGAAAGGAAACTTATGTTGTTTTCCTTTCAAACATGGCAAACATGTTTCTTCTTCACTATTTTCTAATTTAATATCATGTTTTATTAAGATGCTTTTCACTTGATTTATATCTTGGTGACCTAATTTAGCATGCCATTCCCTCAAACCTGACATACTTTTTCCAACCATTGCACTAGCATTTTGCTGTCTGAATAACATTGTGTACATTTTACCATATCTCTTGGCTACAGCATACACACTGCTGTTTTTGATAAAATGACACTCAGTAGCTGTTGACTCTAACTTATAGCCTTTATCTAGAGCAGCACTCATCGAGAATAAGTTTATCTTGAGGCTCGGCACATACAACACATTGCTTATCAATGTATTTATCCATTTTTCACCATCATATGCCTCAAGGTCAATGTCACCATAACCTAATGCTTTTATGGTTGTCCCATCTCCAATAACAACATCCTTTGGAACTAACAACTTTTTATAGTTAGTAAAATTGTTCATTGTAAAGCACATATGCTCCGAAGCACCACTATCCAAATACCACTTGCTGTTTAAGCTTTTTGCCCCAAGTCCATACACTGACATGACAAATGCGTTTTGTTTTTCATCTTCTTTTAGTTGTTTATTGCCCTTGTTATACCAACACTTTTCTTTTGTATGTCCCCGTTTTTTACACTGTTTACAAAATGGAGTATCTTCGGTCTTATCACTTTTGTTCTTCTTAGCTTTACAATCTTTTTTATAATGTCCCACTCTACCGCAATTAAAGCATTTTCTTGTTTTAGTATAACTTTTGAATGCTGTAGAACCACTGCTTTCATTGTTCTGGTACATTGTAATTCTTTGCTCTTCTATAATGAGTCTGGCTGTCAACTCCGACAGGTTTCGCTTTTCTACTGGTACAGAATCCCATGCAGAGACAAAGTGTCGAAACTTTTCACCCACCGAGCTTATGATTTTTGTAACAATCATGTTTTCCGCAATTTCACCTTTTGCTTGTCTTATTTGCGCTACAAGTGATTCTATCCTTGCTACAAATGTAGATACATCTTCCGAGGTATTGTACCTTTCTTCGAAGAACCGTTGCTGTAATATGTGAAGTGACACATCGGATTTTTGTTCATAAATTGTGTTTAGCTTGTCCCAAATTTCTTTAGCAGTTTCACAATTTTGCACATGCAGCATAGCTGTGTTACCCAATCTACTTACTATTACTGCTTGGGCCTTGGCATCCGACCTCTTCCACGTGGCTTTGTCGTCATCTTCTGGACATTTTGACGAGCCGTCCACCACGTCGTAGACATTTACCGCCTTTAATATGACCTTAACTTGGAATTTCCATGTATGCCAGTTACCGGCATTTTCAAGCAACAAGCGATTATTCGTCGCTTCAAATATTTCGCCCTCGCCGTCCATTTTGTTTGCACCACTGCTTGACCACAGCAAACCACACCTACGCTTAACCACGTGTTCAGAGCAAACAATTTATTTATATTTCGCTCCGGGCGACTGGGCCCATAACCTTTTGTGATTATCAGCAGCAGATGGAGCGAAATAAAATAGATTTGTTTGTAATAATCCGTGTATTAATTTTTCTGTACAAAACAACAAGATGTTATCGCCTTGACCGGCATAGCGAGAGAGTGTTGCCAGATACTAACCAAATATCTATTTGCTAAACTATATTAAATATAAATTTTGCCAATCCAACAAAGCCCACTGCCATTTCAATTTGCTTATCCGGCAGGCTATTTCGGTATAACTTTATTTCTCTCATGGATTAAATCATTTCTGATCTTCCTAAGAGAGATCCCGACATAGCTCGCTTCATAGCGCGTTGAGATTTTGAACTTGCTGAACCAATCCTGCAGTCAGTGTTCATGTCTCAGCCGTATGTTAGCACGGAAGGACGTATTAGGGTCGCTTTTAAATATAAATAATACATGACACAAATATACCGTGGTTTATAATTAAACTGGAACTATAGTACGAATTTCTTATTTATGTTATACTTAAATCTATTCCTACCTACCTGCGCTATGCTATCAGACCCGGTGGCAGATAATAGATTAAAATATAATGGCGGTGTGATTCTACGTAAAAACAGGTCATTTATCAGCCAAATTATTTATATATTTATCAGTCACGTGGAGGTCTTTAGTAGACGATGATAGACGAGGGTGGTCCGATAAGTACTAGCCTACGAAAGAAAAACAAAACTCTTAGAAAAGTGAGTGTGAAGCCTTACACGTAGTCTCAATGAACTAACAAGTGATTCTCTTCATTATTTATCCTGTCAGAAAACTTTTCAGGAGGTCTCCTAGGAGGATAACTATCATCATTCGACTGAATATTTTGCCCAGCGAGTGACTTATAATGAATTCGGAAAAACACACAACACACTTGGCTTAAGCCTTGGATTAGGTGGATGAGCGTAAGCATTCGTAGCCTAATTCATGAAATTATGGCTGTGGTAACAATGGAGGTATGAGTGCGTTGTCATGGTGGTAGGGCACGTTTTTCTTCACCATATCATTATGCTTGTAATTATACTATCCAGTATCGAATCGTATATAATCAGCTTAGTAGAGCCCTCTGATTGTTTGCCCTTCTCAAAGAAGGCGATGTAAATCATGAGAATCCAGGAAGCAAAACAATAGCTTTCTACCGATTGCTCCGTCTTCGCCTTGTACGTTCGCTAGGTAATCCATGTTTCTTCGACAGTAAAGACGCAGAAACTCTTCGAATTGTACTAGTGCAGAGCCATTGAGCATTGCTCTAAAATCGATTCATGGTGGCGTTCGTTCACTTCGGAGAATAACAAAGTAGGCACTCATGTCCAAGTTTTCATAAAAGATAAAAAAGCAATAGTTGCCCTAACAATAGCCAATTTCTCTTTGGTTTTTTGCGCATCATTCTTCCAAAAAAAGAGATAAGAATCACCTATCGATATTGTTATTTTTCTAGAATCATTGAACAATTAATAGTAAACTAGTGAAGTGAAAATCACTTGCAACACTAATATCGTTAGACGATGAGGCTAAGTATGTACGAGTACCTTTAGGACCATCGTTGGTGTCATGCTCCGGAGCAGGCCAGTTGACGATTTGGGTTTTTTTATCGGTGAAAACAATTTTTTGTGCATAATTAGTGTAAAATTAGTATCACCTCACATTAATTGTGCTCATGTAGTTTAAGAGCACAAAAACTTTAATTTGGACTACTGCGGACCATCCTCTCCAGCAAACCATACTGCAAAATAGCCTTCTGTGAAGAATTTTAACGCGAAAGTAGTATGAAAAAAATGTGAAGAGATATATTATCGAACATAAAGTATATTAATTTATTGCAGGCGCCGAATAATAACATTTTAATATTTAAATTTTGATGGAGATGCGCCTGATCTTAATGTTTTAATAAAATTTGAATTTATTGAATTTTCGTGAAGAAGTAGATGAAGAACAGTAATTTTCTTTTAAGAGGTAACCAAAGCATCGCGGAGTCTATTCACCTTTGAATTGTTTTTGGAATAAGCGAACTAGATTTCAATAAACAAAACAAGTAATGTTAACAATCTAGATTGTCCTATGAAAGCTTATTACGACTATACAAAATTTAATGAAAATGTCCAACGTAAACAAAAATATTGTTTGAACATCTCGGAAATCAATAGGTTCAAACTCGAAATATAATAAACGAACATTTTTCCTGTTCAACGTCCACGTTGTGTAAAATATTGCAAAGATAATTTTGAATGGACCAATTTGTGTTTTGCTTCAGGTTGCGTGGAGAGTTGATAGAATCCAGAGGGCCTTATTAGAATTCCGAGCAGGGGACGCTGCGAGATCGGGGACCGCAGCTCGATGCCCAGTTGTTAGATACTAGTCTATCTTTCCAATCGGCGGAAATCACGTTCCGCCTTGAAGATAAAACTAAAATCAGTAATCCAGATTTTTATTGATGACGCTAGATTTTATGAACAGTAGATTACCTTCAGAAATAGTTGTTACCTGCACTCATATTATAAAAATAAGTATTTTTCTTAACCTAGCAGACGTCACAGCTGGATTGCCAACGAAGCAAAGAAAAAATATGATTCAACTGACGAATTATATGTTTTCAATGTTCTCTACAAAGGCTAAGCTCCTTGCCTAGCCAAGCTGCCTAGGTTACGTACTTCTTAAAGAAAATATCTCGAGAATATGTCATTCATGTCTACAGAAATAAATCATACTCTCCTTATTTGTTTTTCGTTATTCAATTACCTATATGGATCTTTACTTATTCTAATTTATGATAAAAATGAACAGACTTATAGAATAGTTAAAATCATTACGAATAATTGGATTGGATATAGATATAAAAAAAAAAATGGGTGTCCGTTTATTGAATTGAAATAACCGTATTTTTTTTACAAGCATATGAAATAATACAGGTGCAAATACCAAAATAAGATATTTTTAAAATTTCCGATTTTGACGATACTTTTTTTGGCAGGTGCCATAAAAGTATACCTATATTGATGTATTATTGAAAAACTGAGGTAACTTTAAAAAAAACCTTATTCATTTTACAAATTAAGAATTATTGTATCCTTAAGTCACGCACCAATGTTATGAATTAACACTCATGAAAATGTACACTCGAAAAGACTGACTAGCAACTTACTGAAGAAAAGAAATCCCACCAAAAAGAATGTATCCATTTAGATGCAAGTATTCACCCATAGAACATTTAAAATATAACTATCCCACAAAATACATTTCATGTAAAATGTTGCCAAGACGACCACATATTGGTATGCACAGTGTAGCGCGCTGATACTAAATCTATGGATATAGGTATACGAAGGTAGTTATTTATTGTATAAAAACAGATAATTCTACAGAAATTATGATTATGAATAATTGGTAATACAATTTCCGTCACTAAAGATGGAAATTGTATTACAAATTTAATGTTGTTTAGACAATATTTGTGCTAGTATCACTTAGTAGGGCTTTATAAACAGAATTAGTCGCTGAAGTTAGTTTACGCTATTGAAACCACAAACGCGGTTGCTTTGTAACCGTCGATTCCCACTATATAACACAATACACTACATGAAGGCACTGAGGTTGGTGCCTATTGAGTTCGCCGTTGAAAATTACGTATTAAAGCCCTACATTACGAATTTAATCCGCTATTATCACTGTGCCGACTTGTAGGTCGTAGGGCACTTCATACATATTTACTTTAAAATAATTATTTAAACCTGCCTCCGTCAATATAGGGTCTGAATAGGTTGAGTACTACGAGTCCTGAATTTAAAGAACATATTTACAACTAAGTATATCTAGGATCTGCAGTCGTAGTTTTGTTAGGAATTTAAAGCTTAAACCACCTGCTCTAATCTAATATCTAATTAAATGATTGCTTACGAAACTCTAAGGCTCGTATTCTAGAACGAGACTCAACGTTGATCTTTACTTAAATTAAGTTAGAAAGGGATGGCGCTATCCATCGTATAGAGTGCTATACCTTTCTAACTCTATTTAAAAAAGATGAACGCCTGAGTCTCGTTCTAGAATAAGAGCCTAAAATACATTCTTCTTCTTCTTTTAAATATGGCTATATGCGTGTTTCCCACGATTCCGCCAATGTCACGTGATGTAGCTATTACACGGTATGGATTGTATTTTACCCAGTGCCGGATTAAGACTACTCGGGCCCTAAGCAATCCACACTTGTGGGGCCCCCTGTCAGTATGTCAACAGGAATTAGTAGCATAGCGCAGTAGTTGACAACATAGGTAATGATTTTTCACTTTGTGAGTGTTAGTTTTGTCAGTTAGGTTAGGACATTGCAGGCTATATCACCTGTTTTTCCTAAAAGAAAGACGATTCCGTGCTTCGGAGGGCACGTTTAGCCGTCGGTCCCGGCCGCCTTCGAATTGTCGTTAATCAAAAACCGCGTCAAAGGCCGTGAAGCGGTTTCAAAACTCTGAAACAGGGACTTGTGTGGGGTCAGTCCACTCGCTAAGAAAAAGAACAAGAATTTGTCTTTAAAAAAACCTTTAAAAAATTTTTCACCGAACATAATCGCAGTGCGCGCATAGGTTACTATTGAAAAACATTAGTATTTTGTAAAATAAGATGAAAATATAAACGTACCTTGGAAGTGGAGTAGGTGCCACAAAAACAAAAACTAAAGTACCTATATTTAATTATTTACAAAAAAAATGCGCCTTGCGGCTTTTCGGGCATTCACTGATGACGATTTCCCAGTAAACCTTCTGTTCATTTTTTTTGTGCTTCGTCGGGGGCCCCCCTGGACGTGGGGCCCTAAGCTAGTGTTTAATTTGCTTAAGGGTTAATCCAGGACTGATTTTACCGGTGGATGTTGTACTCTGATGCTTTAATTATCACCTAAACAAGGAGGACGGCACAAACAAGACAGTCACAACACAGTACAGATGGTTAAAAGTATATATTGAGACAAGTAAATATAAATAACATGCGTTTGGGTTAAAAGGGGAGGTGGGGAGAGAAGTTATTACATAGTAATTAATCCTAAAGTTTTATTTTGTTAACTAGTATGAATTTTGAAAAAAATATCAAAAAGGGGTATTAACCAGGCTAAGGATGAAATTGATGTTACATGGGCGGGGACATACACCGGCAGGTGGTCATATAAAGACGCACCTACCTTCGGGCAGTTAAAAAATATGTGGTCTGTTGTACCTTCGTCTAAGCCACATTCACAAAGTGAGTGATCTTTCACCCTGATTTTCGCAAGGTGTACAGGGTGGATGAATGACCCAGGCGGAGACGACAGATTTTGGATATGACATTCTTGGGAGGAGAAGTTGTTTTGAGAACCAAGGATGAGTAGGAATTGTAGTTGTATACTATGATAGAATTTCCCTGTCAGACTTCTGGTGTTCTGCCAATCAGTGGACCATGATGTGGCAAGATGGTAACGAGCTAGACCGGGAGGTCTTGGAGAACAATTTGTAGTGGTCTAAAGAGCCCGATGATATCGCGAGTTTGGCATATGAATCTGCGGTTTCATTGCCAGGGAATGGGAATCCAGGCTAAGACAATGATAATGTTTTTCAAACTGCATCTGAGTAGAGTTTCTCTGATTTTTAAGATGGTAGGGAATTTGGATTTAGATCTAAAGGGATTGGAAATAATGGATTGGAGGCTGCTTAATGAATCGGAAAAAATTATCGTTTTATCTAAATTATGAGATTCAGCATACAAGACTGCTTCTAAGATCGCTAGGGATTCACCAGTGAAAATAGATGATCTCGGGGGGCATTTGTAAGATAAATGATTTTAGCTGCTGGGAACCAGACAGCAGCACCAACATTACTGTTTTCAGATGTCTTTGATGCATCTGTGTACAGGTGGTTCCAGCCTTGCCAACGAGCGCAGATTTCTTGTGAAAAGTCTAGAGGGGCAAACTGGGAATTTTTAGTGACGCCAAAATCTAAAATTACCTTAGGCATGTATACTAATGATTCGAAACTGCTTGAAAAGAGAGGGTTTATGATTGTTTTTCTATCGGGTTGGAAGACCCGTAAATTTTTGAAAGGAGTGGAGGATGCATGGACGTTTTTGTGAAGGTTTAAAGGAAGTCGAAAGATTTTGTAGTTTTTCTAATAAGGGGTGAGATGGATTCTGAATTATTTTAATAAAGAACCGATCACAAAGGTATTGTCTTCGCAGGTACAGGGGGGGGGGGTCAACGGCTTCTATTTGAAGGGCATTGATAGGTGACGACTTCATGGCTCCTAGTACGATGCGAAGACATTTGTATTGTATTTTATTGATTTTTTGTATAGCTAATTTATTGCATGGATCAAGTAGAAAAGAGCCATAATCGAAGTGACTACGAACTACCGCAACGTATAATAGCCTTTGACAGTAGGGGTGAGAACCCCACCACACTCCAGAGAGAGCTCTAAGTATATTTACACCTTTTTCGGCTTTTTCGGCAACATAATTAAAGTGTGGAATCCCTGTTAGTCTTTTATCTAAGATCACTCCTAGGAATTTAACCTGCTCTTTGGGGACAATAATATTTCCATTAATGTGTATAGTTGGACAAGGCATCTGGAGTCTTTTAGTAAATATCACCGCCGAGCTTTTCGAAACAGAGACAGAAAGGCCATGGTTAGATAGCCATTCATCTAAGTAATAAAGTGCACTATTTAAACGGGAACAGGCTTCAGGGACAGATTTGGAAGAGGTGTAGATAGCAATATCATCAGCGTATTGGAGAATGTTGGCGAAAGGGATGACTGTCCTCTCTAAATCATATTGTATAATAAGGGGCTGAGTACTGAGCCCTGGGGAAGACCTTTCCAAACTAGGTTAAGAGGAGAGACACTTTGTTGATATTTAACTATGATAGACCTAGACATGAGCATGTTACAAATGAAGCGATCTATCTATCTATCGATATATCTTCTCTGAGATACTCAGCTGTAGCATTTTTTGCCTGAGTACTGGAAGAAGTACGTTATCATAGGCAGAAGCAACATCCAAGAACACCCCAACAAGGTACTCCTTATTTTGGAATGCTGTACGGATATCTGTTGTTATGATACTTAAACTGTCTATGGTACTTAGACCCTTCCGAAAACCAAATTAAGATTCTGCTAGTAGACTATTGGATTCCATGTGCCATTCGATACGGTTTCTAATCATGTGTTCTGTAATTTTCAATAAAACTGAGGATAATGCAATGGGTCTGTAAGAATCATGGAATTTAGGGTCTTTGCCTAAAATACCTTAATTCGGTACTGACACCACTAATCGTTGACATACTTTTTATGAACTGTCAAAAAGGAATGTTTCAATATATTTTGTATGAGATTTGTGATATGTGACGTCATTGCTCACTATCCTCAATTGACCTCATATTTATTGGTTTCAATGTATTTAAAAATACAATTGCATATAAAAAAAAGTGATCAATGAAACGACACATAATATAAAAATATGGTTTGGTATTTTATTGCGGTGGTAAAAAATACCGAATTATGTACCACTACTGGACACGGGTCTTTCCTAAAGAACGCAAAACCAATCCGATCCAGATTGCATGAATTTTTTTTTATATCCAGTGTTCAAATAAATAATAAAAACCTATTTTGTTTATGCAGAACAAATCTTTTAAATAACAAATTGCCACATAATCGATTTTTTACTTTTAAATATTAACATTACTGTTGGTTTTCGGCATTGCTTTATTCTTTGCAGTTAGTTATTCGAACGACAAGAATAAGGCCACACTGAAATGAGCGGTCCGGAAATACAAATAAAATTATATAACAAAACATAAGATACAAACAAATGATACCCAAAAAAATATATATGTTTGTTCCTTATCTTAAGTAAATGTGGCTTTGAAAAACGATATTAGATTAAGCGGATTATATATGTGATTAATTTAATCAAAATTAAACTCTGATACTTAACAAGGACCCATGTTTATCAGTTAAATTTAGACAAGCGTCAGATTCATGTCATTCCAACATGAGTAGGTAAGTTTCTATGGTAACAGCCACAAACGTGGTGAATGATTTTGATCCATGGAAAATCGGGCCTAATGTAAAGATATACAATAGTTTCTAGCTATGAGTAGTCTTATGTCATATTATATCTATCCATAGTTACCTTTATTATTCTTAGATACTGTTGCGTACTTGTTTAGGTTCTGTTTAGTTATCTGAACTTAATCTGTATACTTACCTTTTAAGTACCAGTTTTAAAGACGTAGGTAGTTTAACGACATCGGTTTAAATTGTGTTTCTGTATAAATATCACCCTGTTCATATATATCACATTTAAATATTACTTACAAAACCTAAAATAACCTACTCGGTGCTCTAGTTAAATTATAACCAGCTTCAAGTCCATAGCAAAAAAAAAGCAATAGGCATGGTATCACTAAAGTTTGGAATCTCATACTTCGCTTTAACTGACTCTGACATAAGACCCTGACATTTTTCATGCATACATATAAGTTGAGTGCGAATATGACAAATTCAGGCACTTGCCGCGCTTCCCTCTTGCTCTCTGTGAAATTTAGATAACGTAGCTCTAGCTACGCGGTTGACTCAGTAAACCATCAGATTACGGTTGACTCCAGGTAACACGCAACCAAAAAACATGCATTATATATAAAAGCAGGAGTAGTTGTGTATATAGATTTTATTCACCAGCATGTCTGTTCCTTGGTGTTGTAGCCGATGTCTCCACCATTACACCAAATGGGTCGCAATAATGAGGCATTGTTGTTTAGATCTTAATGGTAACTTTTACTGTATAGAACTTATTGTCATTTTTAACTGTTTATTTAGATGTATCTGGACAAACTGTCTACTAAAAGGTAAACATATATAAGTATATTTGAAGGCGACTGTGCATTGTTTGACAGAATGTAGTACTGGAATGTTTAGTTGGTTGAATCCTCAAATTACATATTGTAATAATGAAATAAGTGGTTTAAGTTCCAACAGAAACTAGGTAAATTACATCTCATATCTATACCTAATTTTTATTTTATTTTGTCTGCTGCCTTGAAATCAATAATATCCCTCCTAATATTTTATTCTATGTTAATTACTTTTCCCTCAGCAATAAACAATATCTGTATTTCCAATACATTATAAAAAGGTTATAAATATGTTACAAGACACAATAGAAGTCGATAGACGTCGATTCTACTAAGTTACTCGACTGCGATATTAGCAGTAAGTTTCATGCGAAAACCTTTTCAGGGCAAGTTAATAACAATAAATCAAGCGATATATTCGAGTAATTTATTTTTTGCCCTATTACATCTGCGTCTGTCCGTAATGTACGTATTTCGGAACCTACCAAAGGGATGCGGTAAAAAACACGGAAAGATGTATGACGAGCTAGGATATTTTTCAAAGGTCTATAAAACATGTATGATTTTCGATAAAGGCGGTGAAACACCACTACCTACTTACCACCTACCTACTACCCGCGCACACCTACGAAGTGAGTCAAAGGTTGTACGTGAAGTACGTGTCGAATCGGCACTGGGCCCGCGTTGATAGACTTGTGCCCCTTGTGGGGACATAATTATAATGAGCTGATGATGATGATGACCTTCTACAACCTTTTTGTAGATTGACCTAACAAAAAATAATATTTAAAAATTCACCTTCGGATACAGTACATTGTTCTGCGAGATGTATTGAATGTCGAAGTTTGTATTATTTATTACAGAGGCAAACTAGCAGGTGATGAACTACCATAGTTGGATACTTGCAACTCCGTAAGAGTAAGCGGAAGTTGCCAACCTATGTAAAGGCCAAAATTAAATGTTAGAATTACAGGTGAGAGGAAAACAAATTATGCTAGGGAAAGTACTGTTTGGGCGTTTAGTAACCTAACTCACTCGGCAAAGGCAAAACATAATTCGTGAGGTGGAAATACCTGAGCCATAGCAAACCTACTCGTGATCCAAAGTACTCGTACATCCCCTAAACATGAGGCAAATCTCAATAGATTACAAAATTCAAATATTTTTAAATACTAAAAATCATGTAAAACACTTTGCGATTGATCAATAATACAGATTAAAATAAAAGCAAATAATAAATATTGACAAAAAAAAAAATTTTTTCTATAAAATATGGGGCGACGCGGGTTCACGGCACGCGGTGTGGCTAAGGAGGGCAGGCGCGGCAATTTTATTCATATCATTTATTTAGTATAACTTTTATGATAAATCTATAGTAAATAATAATCATTTATAACCACTGACATTCACACAGTGCCATCTAGCCCCAAGTTAAGCGTGAAGCTTGTATTATGGGTACTAAACAACGGATATACATACTTATATTTATATTTTTTTGTAAATAAAAGATATTATACATAGGAAAACACCCAGCCCATTATCAACAGACATTTTCATCCCGGAACCCTTGATGTAGCAACGGCTACACCAAATGTGTCGTATTAGGTATTAGATTCCCATGAAAACACTGTTTAATATGAGTACAATAATAGTAGACAATAACGAAATTAGATATTTTAGACTTTTTATTTGGTTCGTAATATTGAATATGTCCTTAAAATTAATTCAGCAAATAACTTCTTCAACCTTTGGCATTTTGCGCCAGATTGTTGTTATTTATTAATAATTACCATGTAATCGAGGGTGAAGAACGCGGTGACATCTCTTTTGTAGGCCACTGTTCTCCTCGATACCTACTGCATGATCGGTTAATGGTATACTTCTTAAAGTAACAAATACACAGAAAATTAAAAATAGGCAAATTTAAAAGGCAGAATTAAAAAGTCATATTATTTCACAGAGTTTATTAAAGCCAGGAACACAGGTGTCAATGATACATGCAATAAAGTCCAATACATTTCTGTAAAGTACTTAATAATATATTGTGACACAGATAATTTAATATGGGATAATTAATTCTGCTACAGATAGGTATAACATACACAGTCATATAAGTATTTATTTCAAAATGTTTTGCACATAATAACACATATAACATCTATTTTGTATGTAATTAGCTATGCATTTGACAAGAGGTAACTACATATTACAGTAATTAAAATTTTATATGAATTTTTAACTTTTCGAAGGCGTCATTCCTTGTGACTTTTATATATTATGATCTTGAATCAATCCTATTAAAAGTTTCACAACTCCGGCAAATGTTACCTTATCCAAATTGGAATTATAATTATAGACCTATAAAAGTTTTCTTGTATAAAAAAATCTTCGTAAGCAATACGATCCAAAATACACGTTGAATTTCGAAAATAATTATTTACATCTCATGTTGTTAGATAGTCTATTTTGAAAATAATTGACTCGTGGAGTGGTCTTCTTTATTTTATCAAAATTAAAATATTATTGGATAAAAATATTTCTACCTTTCAGAATTTGTCTAAAAGGTGACTGAATATGTGTGGGTAATAATAAGTTCATAATGATGATACTCGTAGATGTATGAATTACACGATGCCGTTTCTCGAGCGCTTGATATGATATTTGGGAAGTCTTAGAGACAAAACGCCCAGCGATATGATAGCCTTCACAATGATATGACATTTCGCCATTGATTTAAATATACTAGTAGTATATTTATCTTAATGCATTTAGCATACACGAGCACAGAAAATATAATAGATTCCAAAGAAGATTCTGTTGTTATATTTTTTTAAAGTACACCCCATTTTTTACCAATTGTATGCTGCCAATATTCCAGGTGAACCAACAAGACACTTTCAATTTGTTAATCCTACCATAATATATTTTTATATATTCTCTAAAATATATTTTTAATACAATTGCATTACCAACAAATTCTCTTAAATCGTCTTTTTTCTTGATATATTTAAATTAATTACTACATATTTTGATTGTTCTGTTTTGTTTAATATATTTATGGTAAATTATTTTTAAACGGATTCGCCGATACCAATATAGTTATTTTTAAAATTTATTAGGACAATAAACAAGATAAACACTGGTACAAGCAACAATAAATTAGAGACAAACTTAAAGTTAAGATATTTTGTTGAATTGTAACAAGTTATGATGACTGTTAAAATATGAATACCAATAAGACGATAAGCACATATTGGCCAATACGATTCCTCAAAAAATATTTCGATTTCTGGTACAAAAAAAAACCTCAAAATTATGTTAACAATAGTCAACATTTTGAGCTTGATTCATAAAAGCTGGTATAAAGGTTTAGTTTAAAAGTCATCACTAAACTTTTTATTTTTACATGTATGTTCATAAAAAACCCGTTGTAAGAAATATAGAAAGAAAAACAACCATTTGATATGTTACATTATGGAATTGGTTTGACGGAAAGCAATATATTTGTTTTGTCATCTTTCTGAGGTCATAAAGCCTCATCCTATATTATTGAAAATTTGCATAAATTTTTCTTATCATTTTATTACATTACTAAGTAAGTTTATAATATTCACTTGCTAATTACAAACATCAATATAATACGTCATCTAAGTACAATAATAATATATTTGTATACACAGTGAACAATTTTTTTCTGTCGATTTATAAAATTTTACAATACGATTTAACTAACCACGAAAATCAGTCGTCACAGACAATGCAGATGAAATTTTGTGATGGACGAAAGATGATACCAAGCTCGTATTACGCGCAATACATATATACCATAAAGGTAAAATATTTAGGAAGCGATATTTAAGCTAAAGCTTCACAATCATGAAGATATATAAAAATAATTTGTATCAGTGATAGCTCACATAACCTAATTAGATTTTGAAAAAATAAACTCAAAGGTATTAAAATGAAATAGATAAATAAATATTAATGGTGAGACATAGCTCAAATTTGTTCCAGTTGTTTAATATTGTGAAAATATTTTATTTAATGAGTGTGCCTTTGTCGTTCACAGTGTAAGTGCATTTAAATAGACGATATGAATTTAGTACCACAATGTGATAAGTACTATAAATGCGTTAGGTATATCGGATAACAACGACTTAAAATACTTGGTCAGGAATTTCTAATAGAGACTAACGACTAGGGACATAAGCTCCGAGGGTGCATACTAACTATACACATATAAAAGTTTTGAAAGTACACCGATACACAATAATATTCTCTCATGAAGAAGAAATACAGTCTTTGTAATAATTTACATTCATATAATACTTTATATAATATCTCGATATACATAATAAATGAATAAATATATTTTCATGAAACTAAATTAAATTTTAAAATATATTTACTATTTTTGTAAAACATTTCAATATATTGTCGACATTATAAATGGACGTTGTGAGTAAATAGAAACAAGTGAAACTTATCAAGAAAATAAAAATCTGCAGTTAGAACTCGGATTTACTGCTCAGCGAATCTCAATTTTTGTTTCTTAACGAAATCCATAGCCATCTTGTCGGTGGTTCGTGACTCCAAAATTTGCATGATAGGGTGATCTGTAAGTAAGGAGTTATCATTATCATCGTATCAAGCTAACGAATACGGCTGGACAAAACCAGAAACAAACAAAAAACACTCGTATATCAGTCGGCCAAATGTTACAAAAACAAACATTAAAAAAAAACAGCTCTTACATTTCGCCTGATAAAGGCACGTCACTCTATCTCTTTTCAACCTATCCCAGTCCACGGCTGGACATAGGTATTCCTCATTCCTCCACTAGATATACCGGCCCAACGCATTTTTCATCTAGCCTCAAATGCTGTTACGAATTATTTTATTATGTCGTTAAGTTTCACTCACTTAAAACATGTTTCGGCTGAACACCATATCGAATATAGAAGGAAATTATCAAAGCTTGGTTAAAGAACTTTGATTAATTTCCTAACAAACTATAAAGTTATGAAGATTCAAGGTTAAATAATTCCAGAGGATATCCAAACAGCTAAAGGAACATTGTAAGGAGCATCATGTCAAGGCTTAAAGCGTCGTGTAGCCTGCTTGATTCACGGTAAGCACAAACAGCGAACTTTTAATGCAAGGATTTGCTTCTCCATTATGCAGAAGCGGGCGCAGGCGGTCATAGGACATGAGAAACGTGGAAGTTGCTTCGTTAGCGAATAGCTAGAGCTCTCACAACTCGATGCGTTGTTTTAACAATTATTCGACGTAGTTTGCTTGGAGAACATTATAATTTTAAGAATACATTGTCAACAAAAGTTAAAAACAGACGACAAGTAATTAATTCCAGATAGCTCACATATTATATTCCGAGTGGGATGTCCACGCAAAATATATTATGTAAGGTTTTGAATAAAGTGTTTAAACAATATATTTCAAGAACTGAATTAATTTAAATTGCAATTTTTTGCAACAATTCTTAGCTACAAATTTAAGGCGAAAGCGGAACATTTTCACCGACATGCTTTCATGACTCAATGGTTGCCTTAACTTTGTATGTCAATCCACACCTGTATGATAACACAAGTAATTTAGCAGAGGTTAGGATAACAGTACGTGGAAGGATTTTGAAAATATTTCATGTTAAACCGTTACGATATGTTTTGTACCATAAGTTTTTTATTATAGAAAAAGAAATGTTTTAATTAACGCTTTAACTTTATTTCATTTGATCTTACAAAATACTTTTTTTATATTGTATTGTTCTAACTTCCAATAGCCCATCTAGATTCTGTAGGATATCCATGAAACATAAATGTGTTCTAAGCACGAAGTACATACTCCCATGTACCATGTACATACTCGTATATGTATTATTGAAATTTAGTTATTAAATATTGGCACGGGTATTTATAAAAGACAACAACTGTTCATTTAACTGAAGATTTAAGCATGATGTATGTTAGGACGGTATAGACACTTAGAGCGCATGAGTGAAAGGAGAATAGCAAAGCAGGTTTATTGTGTTATTGCGGAAGGTTTATATTAGGTTATATTTTTAGGTAGGTTAATAGTACCAAAAGGAACCGTAGTTACAAATTAACTTGTAACCACAAATTTGTAAACGTTCTAATTAGATACTTTATCTTTAAACAGTATCTTTATCTTTAAACATCATCATCATCATGATGATGATGATGTTCTAATTAGATACTTTATCTTTAAACAGTATCTAATTGTGCAAAGTGGACGTATTGGGTTGGGAAGCGCATGGCAGTTTTCACCTAAAAGCCTTGCGAGTGACACGATGCCCCCTGCTGGGGTTGTCGTGTTCGACCGGCAGCTAATTTAAAATAAGCCTCTTTTCTTTAGTATCAAGACTGAGATAAGTAATCTAATGATGAAACTCACTTCTGTCATGCAGTTGCATCACGCATTCTAGTGACGTAGCGGGTCGGGGGCGCGTGGCAGTTCACGCCGGGGATGCGCGCCAAGGACACGAAGGCCTCGCCAGCGAAGTCGTCACGGTTAGCACGTCGCGGTCCCACACCGACAGAACAGTCGCGGCCTGAGGCGACCGCAGGAATCCAGTACACGGCGAACTCGAAGCACTCGTCCCATACAGGGTTTAGCGTTTTCGGTATATTTTAAGCCATTTAATCATATCATCACCCAGCTATATAACGTCCTATATCGTCATAATGCAAGGCACAGGCCTCCCTCAACAGCATAGCTATGGAGAGATTGGGCTAAACTAAAAATATTCTAATAAATCTTCACACATATTTTTGATTCGACACTAATTGTTAATATTGTTTTAAGAATCTACCATCGTATTTAAATATATAATTAAATTTGTGGAAACCGATGACCTTCAAAGCTATCTTTTCAGACAGTCCGGTAATTCAGCTTGCTAAGTCCTGAGTTGTCACTTAAGTGGGAAATCGCATAAATTTTCACCATGCGGACTGACATCGTAACCCATTCTCCATTGACGTTTTAACTGTGATTACCCTTATTCTGATACAGCGACTTGGCATAACTTAAAAAACGATATTTTAAAATGTTTAACACGTTAACACAAACCAAACGGAAGTTGTATGTGGACGCAATACCTTTGTACATTAGTTGTTTGTTCATGGGCCTTAGGAAGAGTCGTTTGGGAAGGAGTTCCAAAACCACAAACGGATCGCTAGGCCGTTAGGGCCAGCGGGATGACATCCCGAGCAGACAACACCTCCACACATAGCGAGTCGTGGTTGAAATACACCCTAGAAAAAGAATGTTTAATCAAATGTCTTGATTGTATTTCATGANATTGTTCTATTCATACAGTTTAATGCTTGTCATTAACGGATAAGCTAATTCTGCTTAAATGAAACTCTTACGATACGCTATGAGAAGACCGAGACTGGTGCGGTTGCTTGATTCGGACGGCATAGTTTGGGACTCATATTTTGTGATGTGTAATGGTTGAAAGTCGGCTATCATGCAAGGCTGTACAAACTAGGGATGTTGCGATGCTGATTTTTTCCCATCGCGGATGCGAATGCGGAGTTTGAAGGCTGACATCCGCGGATGCGAATGCGGATGCGGAGTTTTGAAGGCTGACATCAGGATGCGAATGTTTAAGATATTATTGAAATAAAATCTATTAATGAAGAATTAAACAATGATAACTTAATTATTTACATTTATTGTAATCAATCAACATAAGTACTTATTTTATATTAACACCTACTGTCGCTCTAATAATACTACTACTAATCGCTCCCATTGGTCATTGCCAGTCGACCGGCTGCGGCAATCGACGGCTCGCCCAATTTCTTTCTTGTCGTACTTGCATGATATTCACATCCGCATGAAATCGCATGATTAATGCGGTGTGGATTCAGATGTCCAAATCTATGCGGAAGTTCCGCATTTGCGGATGCGGATGCGAATGTTGCAACCCTAGTTACAAACATTTCTGTGTGACATCTGTTTGTTTTGATCTGGTGTTTCATGTAAAGAATAAATAATAATTATAAAAAATAAAAAAGGTGTAAGTTTATCGTTATTAGTACCAAATTACAAGTTCCATGCTTGAATTGGGGCTAGATGGCTTTATGAATGTCAGTGGATATTTTTTTTTATTCTAGTGATCCGACCGATATACACGAAGCATAGCATCACATGCAAATGAGTATAATGACAGCACTCGGTGGTGTAATTAATGCAAGCCCACAACGCGCCATCGGCTATTTCAGGCGCTCTATAGGCCGGACGCTGTCAAGCGCAGACACGCAGCGGCAGTCATGCAGTCTGAAGTGGGTTGCCACCCATAGTACGAGTATCATACTATTTTTCTCATTTTTCATCATTCCGATACGGAGGGTGCAGGTGGGATCCGACGTTCCAATGTCTTTACGAGTAATCTATCTATACTAATATATAAAGCTGAAGAGTTTGGTTGTTGTTTGTTTGAACGCGCTAATCTAGGAACTAACTGGTTCGATTTGAAAAATTCTTTAGTGTAGATGCTTATTTATCGAGGAAGGCTATAGGCTATATTCATCACGCTACGAGTAATAGAAGCGGAGCAGAATGAGATGTTTCAAAATCGGGGTATTTTTTTCATACTTGGAGCTTCGCTGCGTACGCTGAGTAAACGGTTGTCATGTATAAAGTATTATCTCTTTTAAAGTCTACAAAAAGTCGCGAGAGCATATGTATCTTTTAAGGTCTCACTATAATATTTTTGCTAATAAAATTCTGAAATGACTCGAACCTTTAAAGTTGGAGGGAGGGGAAATCCTATGTATGTGATTAATGAAGCACCGTGTTATTCCGAATTTAATGCGAGCGAAGCCGGGCAAAGCTAGTGAATTCATATGACTCTACGGTGAAGGAAATATCGTGAGGAAACCTGCGCACGCCCACCAAGATACTCAAAGGTTGTGCGTAAAGTCAGCCAATCCGTACGAGGACACTTGGATGGCTACGGCCTGTGCACCCTTTCAGGGTAGGCTCGTGTTCCATTGCGGGGATTTATATGAGCTGACAATGATGATATTAAATTTTAGCTCCTTGTTCCCTTGTTCATTGAAAAATATTCATGGACAATACAAAAAAAGATTAAATAATATTTAGTGGGCACCTACTACTTTATGTTGAATTTCCCAATTTAATTATATTTAAATCAATGTTTTAAAAAAAAACTATTATACCTTTAAAAAAAGTTGGCAACCCTAGACTGAAGTGTTATACACGGCTTACGCTTCCGACGCACGGCACCCGCTGTTTGTGTTCACACTTCTTTCATTGAAACGAGAGTGGAACAACTGTTGGAATGGTGTCGTCGATATGCTGCACTAAATGGCAATCATAGTTTGATGCAAGTTAGTTTAAGTACTCTTTTAGATGGTAAAGGAAAGTAAGGAAGCAGTCGATAAGCCTGGTGGTAAGTGATGGGCACTCGTATCTCTGAAGGAGCCACAAGTGTCTTAACGACCCTATAGGTATCCTATATGCGGTGGCGTGCACAGAGATTATGAGTAGGGTATGCAAAGTGAGTGACAGTAATCGCAAAAACCATGAATAATTTACATTTTTGTGTAATTTATATGCTCTGGATGACAGCAGGTCCCCTGTGGTTTCAAATCTGTAGAGGAGATTATGCGATTTAGTGGGAATCATTTAATATATTGACGATTTTTCGGGTTGTCTGGACGCACAGAATATGCACTGTTTATTTCCATATATGGAGTGCACGCCACTGCCTATAGGGAGAGCCTCTCGTTTGTTTGAGTTACCTGATACTTAAAAATGACACCGTGGTACCTTAAACACAAAAAATATTTGCTTTGTTAGGAAGATAAGCTTGCGTGAATAGGCTCATTTTAATATTTATACAAGCTCATAATGAGCTTGTATAAATAATAAAATGAGCTAAAAAAATAAATAATAATTAAAAAATATATATAAATATATTTAATTTTATTAACCCAGATATTAAAATCATTGACGCAACATTTAACGACTTTTGTCTCCACTTTTAAAAGAAGCTTACTTTGCATACGTCAATGAACAAATTTTAAATTTAATTTGCCGCGATCGTATTTCAAAATCAGTAGTCACGCTGCTTACACATAATTAAATTTTGTCTTTTTTTCCTAAATTTACATATACTTTACGCTGCACAGATTTTTCAATAGGAAAAAATATTCCAATCCTTTTCACAGAACGAAATCTGAGGGTCTTGCTTGATAATATAGGGCACAATAAATGCCATGTCAGTTCTTTGCAGAATAGTGTTGAAGAACTATGCAACATTTTAGGGAATATGTGGGATTTTGTGGGCCTTATATGCCCTATGTTTTCTATTCTAGTCTAGGATATTATTAAGAATATTAATAAGAAGTAATTATATCTAATTTTAATTCTAAATTATGCTATCTGCACACTATCGTAACTAAAATGCAAAACTAATTTGAATTCCTATTATCCCGCTTGTAGCACTCAGCTAAAAATAAAACATGGCCTCAGTAACTAAGCGAATATAGGTAACAGGTTATTGTTTACTCACGGGTTTGTGGAGTTGTTTTATTTAGTTGAAACTCTTTGAAATTTGCTAGTAGCTGTAAAATGGCACATATTTTTTAAGACAAGGTAAATCGTTTTTTTTACCGACTTACAGCGCCTAGGCGTTTGCAGCCTGGTGGTGTATTTTTGGTTGAGACGTCTCGGCCTCGGTCCTACACAAGTGTTCTGGCTTCGATCGCCGGGCAGTACAAATAATTGTGTCATGAACATGTCTGTTTGTATTGGTCTGGGGGTTTTCTATATATAATATGTATGAATGTGCAAATCATAGAAACTATGATCGAAGTTTTATGCCCTAAAGCCATGCTAGTTCTGTGCGTGTTATATCTGGCGGCCAACTGCAATTCATTCAAATCGTTAATTATACGGCAGAATGAACTACTGGCCGGTATAATTTAAATAATTTCATAACAGAAATACATTTATTTGTTACAGATATCATGGATCTCATTAGTCATATACATTTTTTATACATCGTACAATTTTTCTAATGGAATCCGTTTTTATTTAAGACGTATTTAGGTGTAAGTACTTAACTTTTATAGTATTATTTAAAATTGATAAGTAGAGGTCAGAATTAGATAATGTGAATATATAGATCATCCAATTTGGATTGTGTCAATCACGTATTGCCACAGATTGGCCTTTACAATCATAATTAAATAATAGTTAAATTATCTGTTTTATTTATTCAATCACGGAATCTTTTCTGCTCAGTTAAAATAATCTCGGACTATAACATATCCACTTTTTCTTTTGCTGTATGAAATCAGTGTCAGTATAAATGACCTGATTCCGACCTCGGTTATAATGCAAAGGGGTAGGTAACGCTGCCGTATTTTCGGAACTTGCGAAAGGGACTTCAAAATAATTATATTTTTTAGTTTTAATTGTTTTTTTTGTATTTAGAGTGTAATATATTTGAGTTAACTTCTTTTATTTATTTAAAATATAAGTATTTCTTCTATTTTGATGTAATTAATTAAATAAACGATTTTATAAGAAAAAGAAACCTGAAGTTAATATCTACTTTTTTTGTCGAATTTAACAGCTCGGGCTATGTATATCCCGTGGTACTGCGACCGTATTGAATCTCTGCTGTGCCTTGGTGCTGCTCCCTCTCTGCAAGAAACTCAATCAAATGCTATACAGGATCTTGTCGGATCTGTGTCCTGGACTGTTCTTCTTCTGGCTAGAAAGGGCAAAGAGTTTCCACATGACGGTCGCTATTACATTGGTGTTGTTTTCTGGTAAGTAGTAGAGGATATTATTGTATCCATTTCAGCAACATGCAATTTCAGCGTTTGATTATTAAGTGTAAGTTCAGAAAATATGTTAATTAAGTTAAATTATGACATCGAGGTACTTGTAAGTTTCATTGTTAGGTACCTGCATCATAAAAAGAGTCATATTAATTTTAAATGAGTGCGTTTTATGCTTCTAGAATAAAACTATTAAGATCGCAATATATATTTTTTCATTTCATACATTTCAAAAATGACTATTTTGTGTTACTGCCTGGTTTCATTTTTTTGTTTCTCGCTTAGGAAACCATAGATGGATCTTTATTGTCATGTCATTGTGCTAACTAAAAGTATCAACCACCGGCTTATCTGAAATGCCGTTTTTGTCGTTGGTTATGTACAAATTTCCACACATGTATTGTTCAACAGTTTTGGTATTAAAACTACATAAATCATTACACGCTGCCAATGCGACCCGATAGTAAATGGCTTTGCAACCGAATTTATAGTCCTTTAAATCATGCGAACAACAGATAAGTGACTACCATGATCGCACCCACTGTGACCGAGTGCACTGAAACCTAAATGCTTGTTAATGCCATGCTGACGATGATTGTTATGTCCATGCCATTTGGCATGGACATAACAATCATCACAAAATCACAAAGCTTGTTCTGATATCAGAATAAAACATAGCTTTCACTATAATTTATGCCAATAACACATATGTAGTAGTAGTAATCATACTTGATGGTAGATATGGATACTTTTTAATGAATTTTCATTGATTTTTTGTTCAATACAAACAGTAGGTTAATAGAGATTTCGATCTTTTCGAGGTCATTAGAACTCGTTGAGTATGAACTCGTATCGTATTCGAGTGTAGTAAACAAAAACGTTTAAAGAACAACGAATTTGCAAGATACAAAGGAAAATGTATATTTTCATATGACATTGAGTGTTTCAGCAACTAGCATGAAGTAAATGGTAAAATCACTTGCGGCACTCGCCTCGTCTAGTATTCAAGAGTAGAAGACTAATACCAACCAAGCAAAGAACTTTTACAAAACCAAAGAAAAATGTATATGAGCTAAACATTGTTTTTCACAATAACCAGTATAATGGTAACGGTAACCCTGGCTTAAATCTCTGTTAAAACTAAAAAGCTCTTGTTTCTGCACACCATTAAGTTGTTGAGACGAAAGCTAATGGCGTCACTGGTGTTTAGAAGCCGCTTTTGTGCTACCACTGTGACCGTGGGGTGGGGAGGTTGAACTTTGTTTGCTCACGTCAAGAACGTCTGCCCATAAATTACATGCCCCGCCAATTCACACCTTTGCAGAAATTACATGGGATCATTACAATGTTGGTAATGGTATGATTATATATTTTGAAATAAATCTTTCACAGTGATTTGCATTACCTACATACCATTTTAAAAGTTGTAGAGCCTAAAATGAAGCTATTTTTATGTTAAAGGCTTAGTGGACTGATTGGGTCAATGAGTTGTACACTAGTAGATTCATATTATCGTTTATTATGTTTTTATATTTTAATCACATAAAATTAATAGCTTGAATATTGTCACAGACTAAATAATAACATTATTAAATCTGTGAGTACTGTATACCTAATAGGGTACATGGGAACAAATAATAGGTTGTGCTGTATCATAAATTTACTCCATTAAACTCCATTGAGTTGTAGAAATTTATTGTATTGGAAAGATAATTTACCTTTTTTTATTTCAGTGATACATTCCATATCTCACTTTGTAAACTTGTGGAATTTCTCCCGGGGATACGACGATGATAAAATTGAGATAAACTTTGCAAACTACAGGAACGAGGTAAGTTCCGATTTAGCAATCGTGTTAGAAAATAACTCTATTCAAACAATTCGTTACTTAATCTTGAGAAGGTTTATTTATTAAAATAGAAGATCAACGTGAAATCTCAAACTATTGAATCGTTGAAATCTAAATTAGGTAAAATTGTTATGAACATTCTAATATCATTTGAGTACCTACTTTCCTAAAAAATACCTTTCGATTCAATCCAATTTAATTCATTATAGGTACTATTGATCGTGTGAAAATACTTGTATTATTTCGTAGAACCCACTTTTGCTGCTGCTGAGTCAGGCCGGACTCAGGCATCGCGATGTTGATGATCACCAGCATGGCCCTCACCTCCATCCGGGCTGTGAGAAGAAGGTTCTATAATGCTTTTTGGTATACCCATCAGTTCTACATGTTGTTTCTGGTTTTGTTCATCGTCCATCCGTTGAGGTGAGTTTTAGTAAGACTTTAATTTTTGTTTTTTGTACATTCGCACAGAGGAGAGATTAAAGAATCCTACCAAGGACTAATCTCACATAGTTTCTCGGCATACTAATATTGGAAATGTAGAGCATAGTATTATACAATGTTTATAGATGAAATGTCTCTTGTCAATCTGGGTCTAACAATTTTATTGAATAAAAGTTATATTACTGGATGCCGTTAATTATATACGAGTAGGTAGGTATCTTTAAGAAGCAAGTTGACACATACTGAAAAAAGTAATGCATTTAAGCGACTGGTGTTATATGTTTACGTAGAATGTTAAATGCTAAATTTAATAAAATATAATTGAAGGTTCAACCGATTATGGAACATGAAGCATTTTAGGTCCGTTACCCAAAGGACAAGTCGCTATCACTTTATAGTTTGAAGTCGTAGTTACGTAATCATAAAAGGTGTCTACATCGACCACTGATAATAACATTGAATTGGACCAGGTTTTTTTATTAACGCACATTCGATGTACAATTCGACACATCAATCATAATTAATGAATAGTCAGTTGTGAGCATCGGTGGCTCAATGGTGTGGACCGTTGCCTTCCGATCGGGAGGGCGCAGGCACGCCACGTACCATATGTTTTCGAATTTTCGAAATTATATGTACGTTATCCGACACTCTTACGGTGAAGGAAAACATCGTGAGGAAGAGATTCAAAGTTTGTGCGTGAAGTTGGCCAATCCGCACTGGGCCCGGATGGATGCCTATGGTTTATATACCCGCGTTTAGACTTCGTTCCCTTCGGTGGAGACGTTAAATGAGCTGCTGATGATGATGAATAGTCAAGGTGTTCGGACTTGTTCGTTGTTAACTTAAATGGACGAAATGATATTTATCATTTAGTCACAAACTCACAATGCAACTGACATTGTTAAGTTCCTGAATGAACTGACTAAGTCATAATTCTAGGCGTTATTTTAGTAAACATGAAAAAAATCTTTTTTAAAGATGCATGTTTTACGCGGGAAAGAACGCGAGTTTAATGCATTCGGCGATGAAAAATTTCTTGAATAGGTTTACAGTGAAACTTTGTTTTCAATAGTTATTGGTATTATTTATTACTTAAACAGAGTCTGACCGCGTTGAACGTGGATTGTGCATGAGTAACCGTCGATGAGTCATTTATTTTGAATAAGGGCCATACCTAATATAAGAGAACCGAAAGGGACCGGGTCAAGGTTCATATACATAATGACAATATGGAATTGTTAAACATAACTTTTACAGATGGCTGTAAGTAGCTTTGAAGCAGTTAAATACTTTTAAGTGATTGTCGTGTTGATTGGATTACCCACCCGAGTGTGGCATATCTGGCGCAAAATGGGGAGACCTATGGTTGAAGACAGAGAGAGTGCTGCCATAAGTGGCATAGGGACAAGACATTCAGCACAAAAAGCATGGCTCTCTCGTTTGACTTAAACTTTTATAGTTACTGCTATTTCCATCTCGTCTCCAAGCGTGAAGATCAACTATTAATTTAGGAAAACTTTTTACTACGTGAGGTAGCCATACGTCCATCAGGATACTGTCATGGGCTATTATAATAAGTCAGTAAATAAATAAGTTATAAATTTATGACATACCCTTTTTGTTCCAGTGGTGTTTTAAAAGAGAAGTAATGACGAGTCAGATAAAGCTAGTCATATAGAATATTTCACAAATAAATCTGACAATGTTCAACACAGATTCGTTCCCATAAAATCTCAGGTGAGTAAATGTTATTTTCGAGCAAATTAGTCTCAAAGTTTTGAAACCACTACGAAACGAGGCACGAACACTGTCGTAGTTAGTTTTATAAATGTTGTTATTTGATTATTGTTATTTTTAGTTACTTTTTAGTCAAAAAAAGCAATATTTGCGTTCGAATAGTTTGCCTAATAGACTTGCTTTGCTGTACATAATTTTAAATAAACTTACGATGAAGTCACGTTGGTAAAATTTATGGAGTTAATAAAAAAAATTACATCTTTTTTATAAATTCTTCTTCATTATAAATTATTTGAATACTCGCTATTACACGTGCACCAAGTAGCACAATAATGACTCCATCGATATGGCAGCAATTTCATTATACTATCCAAAGGCTTACTTATCTCATTGATAATGACGTAATATGAATTTAATTAAACCCTGCGAGGGACAGCAGACGTGCGCTTCGGTCCCATGTAAGGTGCCTATAGTGTAATTGAATATATTACCCTAATGTAGTGAATGAGCCACTTTAGCTCCTGTTAAATGCAACCCTTTACACGGAAACGCATTCTATGCACGAATTCCAGGATTGCTTTATCTGTGTGATTTTGAAGTTGAATAAAACTTTATGTGAAAGAAATACTCTTATAATGTACATTACAATTGTCATAAGTATAATAGGTACTACCACTGTTAACCATCAATAAAAAATCTATTGATCTTGATTTTTTAAATAATCATATTCACATAAGCGCGTTTCTCGTAATTTATTCTACCGTCGAACTACTTGGATTGTTTTCCCCTAATTAAAAGTACGTACAACAGTTAGTTATAATAATTATCATATGATTTGGCTCATTAAATACTTAGATTTAAACTTCAAGCTTCGAAGTGTTTGCATTTGCGCTTATTTGGGAGAAATCGGGAGTCTATATTCTGTGGCATCTATTCATTTATTTAAACTTATTCCACCATGTATTTATATTAGATACAGAAATAGCACCTGGAACGTGTCATGTAGCCATCATGCAGGGCATTTCTACTGCATAATTAAACATCGATATGGATGAAACGTGTCGTTGTTTTATAGCAGGGATTACGAACCTTTTTCCTTACTTACAGCTCATGAATGTTGTTATCCTAAATTAAGGTCAGTCATATTATCATTATAATAATTCCACTGACGAAGGTCTTAGGACTCATAGGTCTTGCTTATTTGAGGGAAATGGAAATGGAATTGTAATCTAAGCCAGAGGCTTTTTCTACAGGTGAGCTTGGCTCGGGCCAAAATATTTCTAAAGAAACGCAACTGCAACTCATTTATTTTTACTTGTTGAAAATTTTTAAAATCAAGTACGAGTAAAAAAAGTTACATTCTTGTTAACATGAAATATAATCATAAGACTTAGTACCCACTAAGTAAGAAGTGTAAGACTTAGTATAATTAAATAACTTGTTCAATATTTAGTTCTTTAATTACAGTAATGAGGTATCCTTTTGTAGTTACATATATAAAATTAATTTATAACAAGAATCTTTGGAGTATTTCATTATATTATGTCTATTTTTTACACTTAATTATAAAAGGATTTGTCCTTAACATTAATTTAGACGCACGTACCGTAATCTATCTAGGTATGAACAAAATACGTACCTAAACAATACTACTATGTTTAAAGTCGACCTTCGGATAACATTGGTATCGTGGGAGTGTCTTCTACAATGCTCGTATTCAGTAGATTTTGCATAGGGTCGATATATTAAAATATCTGTTACAGCTATCTACAAATTCCATAAATGCGCTATTATTGTCTGTAGGTATAAGAATAGAACCATTAATAATATTATTAAATTGATCTTTATATGATACCAGGTAGGGTTGCCAAAATTTTTACATAATAATAAAGTCTGGTTAGGTCTGAGAAGAATATCAACAGTATTTTAGAAAAATGAACAGCGTTACTTATATAGCTTAAAATACACAGTTTTTAAAGCTTCTCGAACAACTTATTGATTTGCAGTCTTTACGCGCCTCAACACTATCATAAATAAACTTAAAGGTGGGCATAGAAAGTGGATATACCTAAGGCCACAGATTTCTGAATATATTGTATTGTATATTCCGATGACTGTGCCTAAGGCACTGTTAGTAATATTTTGATGTTTGTATTTTATATACTTTTTTTTGTAAACAGTAAGTAGTGTAATATAGTGAAAAAAAGGAAAATACTATTTTTAACAGTATGGTTGGCAACTTTAACACTAGGTGGGGTTGCTTTTGGTCCCAAATTTCGTTGCTAAAACCTCTCACACCTCACCGCCATGATGTGGTTGATTGCAAGTTTGAGAGATCTCAGCGTAGTTAACGTCTAATTTGAACTTATGTGCTCCACAGACTTGGAAATGGATGGCACTACCGCTTAGTTGTTTCCTGCTGGATCTGCTGTGGAGGATAATATCGAGGAACGCGCGCAAGTCAATATATTAGATGTAAGTAGGTATTGGATTTGTCGTGTGGTGACGGAAATTTGTATGCAATTGTCCCACTTACTCTTCCTATGGATGCCGTTTGAGACGGTTTAGGGTTAAACCATTCAGCAGAGAACTTATAATAGCCCCTCGATCGCGTTATTTTAAAACGTAACAATTCGAATATTTTTAGTTCTGTTCGAGATGTGGTACTATTTTTCGATATTCGGTTTGCTATAAAGTTTATAAGTCAAGCAAATCTGCGGTTGAACTTTACAAATAGATTCTGTATTACGGAGGGCTTGTTAATTCGTCGGCCCCGACTACTTAGTATGGTTGTAAACCCACATTTGGCCTCGCGGTGGCAGAGGCGTGTATAAAGATTATGTACATGGGTATGCAAAGTGAAACATGAATCCCAAAAAACAATAATTTGAATTTTTTTTCTCTAAAAATTAGCTCTGTTGATGTCTGCAGAGCGCATTCAACAACATCGCAGAGGGAAATAAAGGAGAGATCTTTTAAAAAAGCGAGTTTCAGATTTGTCTGAAATTACAGGGTATACACTGCTTATTTAATAAAATAGAGAGTGCACGCCACATGTGGTGGGCTACCCAATCTCCTAGCTATACTGTGCGCGAAACCCAGGGTTGCCAGACGTACGAGGTTCCTCGTACAAATACGAGATTTGTAGTCTTCTGTACGAGGTACGAGGACATTTTCAACCTCGTACAATTTTTACGAGATTTTGTAATATAACCTTGCTACATATTAAAAACTAGTGACATCTATCAGAACTTGAACTTTTACACAAAAAAAACATTGTCTGCAGACTGCAGTAGCTATGTCAACAGGGAGAACCACGATTAATGAAAATTTGGTCCTCCGCGTTTATCCACTCTATCACATAGTGATGTTTTTATTTAGTAAGAAGCTGGCAAATGTTTATTTTTTTAGTATTTTAAATGGTGAAAGCGTTTTTTTAGAAGTACGAGGTTTAAAGTTAAAGTACGAGATTTGTACGAGGAATTTTTTGTACTGGGGAAACCTTGCGCTCTTCAGTGGGACGCTAGGCTTGTGAGTTGACGACTATTGTGTGGTATTTTGAATACACTACAGCGATGGTTTCATACCTAAGTGCATATAGTTTAGATTTCCACAATACAATCACAAAACAATAGCCAATCGGTGCACGTAGATACGTATTATCGTACCATCGGCGCGTACAGTACGAGATTTATAGCGCAACTGGGACACATAATGTAGGCCGATTAAATTATGCATAATCCTCTTACGGACACACCTATGGATTTAAGGGATACACTAGGTAGTATACTGATTAAAGGCAGGACTTACATAGGTATAGGTTTAAAGATATTTTTATGTAATGTTTTATTGTCCAAGCGTCGGTGGCTCATTGGTGTGGTCTGCTGCGTTCCGATCTGGATGGTGCAGGTTCAAACCCCGGCCCTTTCCAATGTGTTTTCGAATTTTCGAAATTGAATGTACGTTTATCCGACGCTCTCGGCTAATCCGCACTGGGCCGCGTGACGACTAGGGCCTATACACCCTTTACGGGTAGGCTCGTGCCCTTCGGTGCGGACGTATAATGAGCTGATGATGATGATATTTTTGAAGGCATCACCAACTAGTGCTCATCGGATGGGTGACCAGAAAATGTTATCTTAAGTCCTTCCGTGTTTCGGAAGACACGTTAGGCCATTGGCCTCTGCTACTATAAATCTATGCTTTGTGGCCTGGCTTGTGGTACGCAATGAGACGTTATAGGCTGGCTGAATGATTTCATCATTATGCCAGCCACATGATTTCCATTGCTGAATATAGCCCTCTCAATAACTCCCACTCCCATTTGTCGGAAGCTATCTGCATCCAGCGACTATACGCAACCTTAATAGATTTCAGTAAGTATCTTATTAATGAAATCGATTTAATTTCAGGTGACTTACATGGCGGGACGAACTTTGAACTTGTGCCTAAGTTGCCCAAGCGAGCAGTTCTCGTGTCGCATTGGACAGTACGTGCTTTTGCAGTGCCTTGACATATCGCTATTGGAGTGGCATCCCTTTACAGTAGTCAAGGTGGGCTACTTTCCAATTGTACTTTAGTAGGTACCTAATTGTAAATCTTACTAGTAAGATAATAAGGCTTAACAATCTAAGGGTAAAGCAGAGGACCGGAAATTTTGGCGTGAAATTAGGTACAAGTGAAACTATGATCCGACTTTCAAAACAATAAATTACCTTAGTTGGTGCTTGATGGTAAAGGATTGAGGCACTGGCAACTCAAATCCTTATAGACGACTAAGCTTTCTATTATTGTCTGTAGAACAGATAATATATATATACTATAAACCTTAGAGTATTAATAATAGTACTCTAAGCTATAAACTGATTAACATGATGATGGTGACTAGCAAGTATTTGATTTTCAGATGCCTGAATCTAGTCAAAATAATTTTGTGTTATGGATAAGAGTAAAGGGTGACTGGACGGAAGCTTTGGAGAAGCTTTTGTTGGAAAAAGGACCGACTAAATTAAGGTAGGCAACATTATATTTACATAAATCATTATCATCAGCAAGAGCTTGTAAAAACGTCCCCACCGAGGGGCACGAGCGTACCCGCGTAATGGGTGATTAGGCTTTAGCAGTCCACGTGGGTCCAGTTGCGGATTAGCTGACTTCATGCACAACCCTTGAATCTCTTCGTAGGTGAGTGCAGGTTTCCTCATGATGTTTTCTTGCACCGTAAGAGCGTCTGATAAACGTATATACATAATTTCGAAAAAACATTGGTACGTGGCGTTATTTGAACCTCCCTCCAGATCGGAAGGCAACAGTCCACACCAATGACTTTTCTTAAATATATGAATATTTATAACACTAGATCCACTTTAATAATTATTCCGTAAAGGAACATTTAAGTCGACGATGTTTATTGACGCCTACAACATATTTTTTTATCTTGAAAATCACCATAATAGACTCTCTGCTCCTCGCATGCCTGCTTATTGGTCATGCAATTTTAGAGAAATTCAGTGAGCAATATTCAGTCAACATCTGAAGATTTCTAAATCGGTATAGGTACTGTGTGATTTGTGAAACTTGAATTGACACTCAATTGAATCAACCTATAGATATATAGATCAACTGTAGGGCGCTGATATTCGTAACAATGTGTTCAGTAACTTCGTATATATTTAGAAAGATCTATAAATGTTTAGTTCCCTTTAAGTTGACACTTCCCAATCCCCGCCCTCATCCTCAATGTCATTATTTAATAGTGATATGTATACAGCTTGCTGGTGGAGGGTCCGCTGGCCAGCCCGCTGTGTAGCATGAGTTTGAGCGGCGTGTGCGTGTGTGTTGCCGCCGGTGTGGGCATCACGCCTGCTGTTCCTTTGCTGGCACATATGCTGCGGTATGTACTGTGTTGGTCAAGCAAACGGTGTAAGTGGCGGCCTGCTTGAGCGCTGTTGATAAACATGCTGATGTAA
>PQWD01001168.1:44308-88875 GCA_019425675.1 Leucinodes orbonalis
ACTGCCGCCACCTTATTCCCCGATATATTAACCAGCGTGTGCGTGAAATCGCGTGCAACAAGCGCGCGGCGCGCACGCACACATTCAAACATAGAGCGGCACGTTTGTATGAAGATGTTTTACTGTCTATTTACTGTGCCATTGGCATAGCTGTAGTAGCTGTAGTAACAGTGGTTTGTTAATATAACATATCAAATTATAAATATGATTACAATATAATGAATTCCTATAATATTTATTCCCTATTATGGAATATTGAGACTAATATTTGCATACAAAACTCTAATAAAACATAAATCTTAATACTTAAACTGAATTTCCTTTTCAATCGTGAGTTTGAAATTTTATAAAATAAAGTGTCATTATGAACTGTCAATTGCTGTCCACTTGACAAATGACGTTAGAGAACGATCGTGTACTATAAAAAAAAGATAAACACTTTTCGGGACTTCTCTTATACAATTTTGTTAGTTATTGTCCTGTTATTAATTCAATATGAATATCAAAATGGATATAAACAGTACGGAAACATACCAAAAATTATTTACTAAGTTAGAAAATCCTGATGTAACATATCAAAATTATGTAAAGAAATTAGCCAAATACCATTTTCAAGTGAAAGCCATTATTCAGGTAAAATAATTTTGTAACTATTATTACATTTACTACCACATTCATGACGAATTTGAAATAATATAGAAGTAATCATTTGTCATTTATAATAAGTAATAATTTATGACTTAGTAAACAGCCTGTGGATTGTAAATGTTTTTCAGGACATTTTAGAGTGCAGAGACTCTATGGAAAGTTTGAATGAGTTAAACGAGAAAGGAAGAGTTATGTTAAACCAATTGAGGGATGAATTAGAGAGCTTAGAACTATATGGAAAGGACAGTGGTGATGAAAAATATATAGTAGAATTGGATTCTCAGAGGCATTTGTTGGCTGGGTGAGTACTGGAAGGTTTTATACAGCCCCACCTTTATCAAATTTCATCAGAGCTGTGCCAAGTATAATTTTGCTAAGGCAGAAGTATTTTTATTTAGGCTCAGTTATTTTTCAACTGATAATTCGGCTGAGTATCTTGGTTCAATAAAATTCCCATATTGCTCATTTTAATAAGTATATGATTGCAGTAGAAACTCAGCCGATATTAATGTTGGAGAATGATGAGTTCCAAAGATTAATGAATACCTTAAAACCCAAATACCAAATTCCTGGCTGTCATACCTGAAGTTAACATCAAAGTAAAACTTAATAAGAATGGAAAATGTAAGGCATTAATACTTTTTGATTAACACTGTTGTTTTAATTATATTGCTTTTATTAAACAAAGTATACTCGCTATTCAAACCAAGTTATTTGGCTGAGTATGAGTATAATTATGTAATTTTCATCTATAATAAGTATAAATATACTCTTTGTCAACATTTTATGTTTTAGTTTACAAAAATTAGGTAAAAAAAATAACTTCAAATGAGAACCCTTCTTTTTGAAATCAGTTTAAAATGAAATATTGTTTTTGTTTGCAGTAACATGTGAAATCATTAAACAATAATAATCATTGTGAATAATTATACATTTTCATGAGATTAAATTAATTTTACAGACTTTTGAAAGAATTCAAAGAAGCCAATATTAGTACAATGTTTGCTATAGAAAAGGCACAAAGAGAAGAACTGTTGAAACCAGTTGACGGAGATGAAACAGGATTAAAACAAAGAAAAAAGAAAGTAGACCGAGATGGTCTTCTTAAGATGTCTTCTGGTAATTATACTCAAAATCAGTCAATATTCATTAACATCTTGATCACCATAAACTAGACACAACAGAAATTGTATTGTTTGCTGGCTAACAGTGGCATACAGCTTTATGTGAAAATAAACAAGGCTAAAATTAAGCATTTATATATTAAGTAAGGTACAAATTGTAAAATTACCAAAGAAAAAACAATACTCAAAGAATGGAGTGTCCCTTTGAGTATTGTTTAAATTATATTTGAATTTATTCTTTTGTCATTTCTTTGTTTATTTTACATTTTTACCTTACTAAATACATCTATGCTTAATTTAAGCCCAATTTATTTTCACATAGTCTCTCACTCCACTTGAAGCCAAGAAATAATATAATTTCTCTTGTGGTTACTATTAACAGCAATGATTTTGCCTTCTGGGAAGGTAGCACCTATTATTATTTTTATGTTTACGTACTAGCCAGATCAAGGTCAATAGCCTATAAACAACAGCATTAATTTGGGCTGCTGGGGATAGCCCCTAGTCTTTTGAGAAACCACCCCAACACCCTAAATGTTGTAATAAACCTACCGCCCTTACACCTATACCTAGAAAAGGAAGCACGGGCTATTATGTGCAGAATGGAGCGAAACAGGGTGACTCAAAGGCACTAAGATCCCTCAGGGAGAATACACTTAGTACTCCAATATGCTAGCTCTAAACATAACATTAAAGGTATGGTAATAAATAACTATAAATAAAAATTCCAGGTGTAACAGAACAGCTGTTGTCTATTAGCAGACAATTGGCAGACACCACACAAAGAAGTCAGGACACATTGGATAATCTTGTATCATCTAGTTCAACAGTACATGTAAGTAGTAATTGAGTTTAGCACAGCTTTCGTTCTTGAACCTAAGCTATGCTAGTCTCAATATATTAGGAGTTGAAGAAACCAATGTTTTTATATCATCATCAGCTCATTAAACGTCCTCACCGAGGGGCACGAGACTACCCGTAAAGGCCTTAGTCGTCCACGCGGGCCCAGTGTGGGTTGGCCGACTTCACGCCTTCAACCTTTCGATTTCTTCGCAGGCGTGCGCATGTTTCCTCACGATGTTTTCCTTCACCGTAATAGCGTCGGATTAACGTGCATATAATTTCGAAAATGTTTAAATATGTTTTTATCCAAAAGGCTGAACAAGAAAGTTTAAATATGGGTTTTGCAGGTGTTATTTGTGCCTAAGATGAGGTGTCTGATTGTTCGTGATGCATTCTGCCGAATAGTAATATTGGTTTGAAATTTAATTTTAATTATTCAAAATGGTAATTGTATAGTAGAATGGATAGTCTAATGATGTAACAATTAAGAATCTACCATAAAACAGAAGGACCGAGTGTCATCATCATCAGCTCACTCAACGTCCCCACCGAGAGGTACAAGCCTACCTGTATAGGGTGAGGAACGAGTGTATAATGTTACTATTGAGACTCAATAACGATCCAATAGGATTTATAATAATAATTTATTAGTTAGCATAATTTAAAATGAGCGGAATTGTGGCTCAGCAGTGTTGCCAGTTTGGAGCCTTTAGAAGTTTTATGTCCACTAGAATTAATGTATAAATAAATATCCACACACATTCACACATCTAGCCCTATACTAAGCATTAGTCTGTAATATGGATACTAAACTACGGACAAACATACTTTATTTTTTGTAAAACATATTGTACATAGAAAACACCCAATATAAACAGACATGTTCATACACACAAATGTTTGTACTGCCCCGGGATCGAACTGTTCGGTGTAATAGCCGACATCTCAACCATTACACCAGATTGGTAGTCAATATTATGATATGAGTAGGTTTTATTTAAATTTTGCATAATACAGATAGTTTTCTATTCTTTTTGCAGGGTACGAAGGCAGAATTGAATAACACGGCTAGCACTATAACGCAGTCCAGCAAATTATTAACGAAATACGGACGGCGCGAGTTTACCGACAAAGTTATAATGTTTTTTGCATTTCTCTTCTTCCTTGCGGTATGCTTGTATATAGTGCAAAAGAGATTGTTTTAGGAGATTTTAATATTATTTAATGTAATATTTATTAATTGATGTAATCAAATAAATTAATATGTATTTATTGGTGAGATGGATTTTATTTAACTTGTACTGTGTCAACGATTCCACAACACTATGCGTCCTACTCGTACTAATATATGCAACTGAGACATGGACACTGACTGCGGGAACAGCCTTCAATTTTTAAGTCACTATATAGCGATCCCAGCATAGGCTGGGGGTCTTTCTCAGTGATAAAATCAGTCATGTTGTTATTTGTGATAGAACTAAAATTACCCTCATAGTTTGCCGGATCAAATGTGTCGCAGAATCGATCACCGTAGACGAGTACTGGAGAGGTGACCGTATTTGGCCAGACTAGAGTAGGACGCTTTCCGCCACCATGGACAGACGACTTGAAAGGTAGCAGGTGGAGGGCGCATGAAAAAAGCGAAGGACAGGGATACCGGGCGTAGAATGTTGGAGACTAATGTCCAGCAGTAGCCTGCGACTGCGTTAGGTTGAAGATAGAGATACCATTTCTGGTCATTGGTGCCCGAATTGGCATTCTACTACAGCTCGATTGCTGGTTCTGATGTCAACTAACCGTATGTAGGACGCTCAGGCCCAATGGAAGGGCGACTTGCGAGAGTTAATGTCCGAGAAATAAAAACTGGTGATTGGGGTATCTGTTGCAAAATGGGAGTGAGCAGTAGATTGAATCTGATCATTTCTGATAAAACCATTTTCAGAGATTTGTATAACTAATCGGTATAGCCATTTAAAATAATATGTCATTTAATTACGACTTTTACAATAAATAATAGACGACCCATGTGGTGTAGGCATTGTGTAGGCAATGGTCGAGACGTCGGCTACTACACCAAGGGTTCCGGGTTTGATCCCCGGGCAGTACAAACACAACAACAATAAGGCAGTGTGCATGAACATGACATGTCTATTTGTATTGGTGGGTAGGTGTTTCTATGTATTATGTGTCTATAAAAAAATATATTAAGTATGTTTATCCGTTGTTTTAAACCCATACAAGAGGCTTATTCTTAGTTTGGGGCTTTATAGTGGTGGGTGTATGTCTGTGGATATTTATAGGTATCAACACCTCCATGTTCAGCTGTCGACTACATGAAACGATGACGAACGTAGGTACTTTGTTATGAATAAGTCGAAACCACAGATTTTCTCTTATTATTAATTCTGTGGTCGAAACCAACACAAATCTTGAAAATCGGTTAGATAGGAATAAAGTAGTCTTAAAGTAATTCTTGGTAACTAAGTGTGGGAGAGCCTCACTTTAAGTCACATTTCACCTTGAGTCTTCCTTTTTAAAGGTCGACAACGCACCCTTAACTCTTTCGAAGTTATGCATTGAGATAAATATATTTAAATCTATGAAGTTATGAGTGTTCACGGGTGGCGGTGTCACTTGGCGTAAGTTAAACCGTTTTTCGATTTCCTTTGTTATGAAATAAAACGTATTTTTTATAAATCCATTGTCTGAAGATATTATGCATGTAGCTTTCCCCCCTTTCTACCGTAGAGTTAACTTTAAAATTATGGTTAAGCTTAAGGTTTGCCTACATTAAGGTTAACCATAATTTTAAAGTAATAATGTGTGACGCGTTACTGCCGATGGAAATAAGACGACTGACGAGCGTGGGCATACTTCATGCATGTCGCTTTCCAACCTTGCGTCAGTTAATCACAGAGCGCGGCTCGAGGCTGACCGCTAAAAGCACGTCGACGCGGTTCAAGTTTATTTAAGTTCAATGACCCCCCCTAGTTTGAATACAAAATGAAGTGGTATCAATTCTCGTTGGTTTTATTATGCGTTGATTATGGATTGGCTTTCAATATTCTTGGTATCGTGTCTGTACCGTATCGTAGCCACATGGCATTCAAAGCACTATTCCGAGAATTAGCGAAGCGAGGACACTCCGTTACCGTCATGAACCATTTCCCCGACGAAGAACCTATGGAGAATCTGAGATTCATCGATCTAAAGGGTAACACGACCCCGAATATCACAGATTTGGAAAACTACGAAAATAAATATGCCGGATTGATGCATTTCTCTAATTACCTGCATCATCTCAGTCGTTCAACTGAGACTGTGGCAAACGACTGTGAGATACTGTTATCGAGTGTGAACGCTAAAGCTCATTTAGCTAGAGGTGTTAAATACGACGTGGTATTAGTAGAACAATTCATAAGCGACTGCGGGCTGGTGTACGCCGGACGCTATTTCCGGCTCTAATTGGCATCACCTCTCACGTGTTGCTTCTCCATGGGCTTATCCCAGGCTGGGGATTCCTTTTGACGTCAGTGCCGACCAATTTTACTTCTCTAACGCAGGACCAAATCCGTCACTGTTAGCAAAAGTCGAAACCGCCGCAGAACATTTGTGTTTCAACACGCTCGGAAGATGGTATATACAAAGGAATAATACCAATCATTCAACAAACATTTACCGAAGTAACATTTAAATAGAGCGGTTGGCTCGAGAGAAAATGAAGATGATGTTTTCTTATCAACATTATTCTGTGACGGGAGCGCGCGCCTGCTGGCTCCGCAAGTGATAGAATTTGCTGGCGCGCACATAGCTTCGCCAAAGACACTACCAAAGGTAACCTGGAATAAACTAGCAAAATAAAATAGTAATAGGCACTTATTCGTTAAACAACATTATTTTTTCCGTTTGTAATGTAATGCATAAAAAACTCAAGGTAATACTGGTATAATACCTACTTATCAGCTTGATTTAACCATCAAGGAAATTACTGTCCCAATAGAAATAATCATTTTCCTTGACAGTTTTCTCAACACAACTTAATCTTGCTATCCGGTACTCTTTGACTTTATGTTATGAAAACATGACATTCACACAGCGCCATCTAGCCCAAGTTAAGCGTGAAGCCTGTATTATGGGTACTAAACAACGGATAAACATACTTATATATATATTTTGTAATACATGCATATTATACATCAAGACACCCAGACCATTAAACAGTATGTTCATGCACACAATGTTTTTACTGTCCGGGGATCGATCCCGGAACCCTTGGTGTTGCAGCCGACGTCTAAATCGCAACACCAAATGGGTCGTCAAACATGATGAATCATGATGCCCACATGCAGTGACGCACACTATATTTGAACGTTATCTGATTTTACAAATCTAGAATGCAGGTATTTGCCAATATCTGCCCCCTAAAGTCAATAGTTGCCTGCCTACGATGTAGTTGTTACTTAATGAATGAAATATCCAGAGAACTTAGTTAAACAATAATTCATTGTTTAGGTATCTATGCTAGAGACAAACACACAGAGCCATCTAGTCCCAATTTAAGCAGAGCTTGTATTATGGGAACTGAACAACGAATCATATTTATATATTTTTTGTACATACATAATATACATAGAAACACCTAGTCCAATACAAACAGACATGTTCATGCACACAAATATGTATACTGGGATCGAACCTGAAACCCTTAGTGTTATAGCCGACGTTTTAACCATTACATCACACGCGTCGTACAAGTTAAATAAAAACATGGTCTTTTTAATTTTCCAATATTAAGAAGACGACATTATAAAAATGTAGAGTGACGTTAGATAAGCTTATAAACACACCCATATTTCGTTAGGCATAAATACCTATCTGTTAAAATAGTGATGAGGTTTTTCAATACAAATACCTATTCAACCTATCGCTGTCCGCTGCTGGACATAGGTCTCCCCCATTTTGCGCTAGATATCATGGTCCTCCGCTTTCCTCATCCAGCCTCCACCAGCGACCTTTCGCAAGTCGTTGATCCATCGGGCCGGAGGGCGACCTACGCTACGCTTGCCGAGACGCGGTCTCCACTCCAGAACTCGTCTGCTCCAACGGTCATCGGTTCTGCGACATACGTGACCAGCCAACTGCCACTTCAATTTGCTGATCCGGGCTATGTCGGTAACTTTAGTTCTTACGGATTAATCATTTCTGATCTTATCCCTAAGAGAGACCCGAGCATTGCTCGCTCCATTGCGCGTTGAATGACTTTGAACCTGTGAACCAATCCCGCAGTCAGTGTCCATGTCTCAGCTGCGTACATACGCAGCTTGAGCAATGTGTCCTACCCGTACTTACATAAGTACGGGTAGGACGCATTGCTCAAAGACTTGTATTTAAGCATTGCGGAATCGTCGACGTGAAGACCTGACGTAACTTGCCAAATGCCGCCCAGCCCAACTGAATCCTCCTACTAGCTTCCCTCTCGAAATTGTGCCGGCCAAGTTGGATCGTTTGGCCCAAGTAAACGTATTCTTGCACTAGAGAATACGTCGAGAAGGATGCATCTACGCATATCGGTTGTGCATGACATGGTCATTGAACATGACTTTCGTCTTGTCCAAATTCATGCCAAGCCTAACTCGTCGGGAGGATTCATTTAGGCTCTTCAACATCTCAGCAGGCTCTTCCGATGACTCTGCAACGATGACAATACAAATACATTGCTAGAATTACTGTAAAAATAAAATAAGTTCCATAGGTCAAAACTAATGCAACCAAACCTACAATTTCAAGTGATTTAAATTAAAAAAATAATAAATAATGATATTCATATATCAATGCCAATAATATTAAATGTAGAGCCGCCGCTTGCTTTATATAGTGTAAAGATTTAAAAATACATGGACTATTTCACACCTCTCGGGGCACCTCAGCACCGCTTTTGTTATCGTGCACGCTGCGTCATCTTCCACAATGCGTTTATTGCCTATCGCTTGATCCTTTGGTTTTGCGAAGAGATGAGATGAGAGCGTGGACGACTAAGGCTATACACCCTATAGGGTGTATACCCTAAAGGGTAGGCTCGTGCCCCTCGGTGGGGACGTAATAGGCTGATGATGTTTTCGAGAGAAAACTCAAAATTTAAAGAGCGTACTCCTATTAATAGGGCCGCATTTGTATGCCTTCTGGTATTTAAAATGTAGGGCGGCGTTGTTATTTAACAACAGATGAAGAACAATAGCATAAAAAATCTATTTTCGATCATTACTCAACTCATTCACACTCACCAAGATTAATAGGTATAGGTACTCAGTTGTTAATAAAAAAATCAAGGTACGGTAGGTAGGTAGGTTCCTACAAACCTAATATTTCCTCGTAATGTTTATGCTATATTACAGGCGATTTGGGCGATTCATGCTCTATTGCACTTATGAAACTTTATTTAACTTAGACAAATGAACTTACTGTTTATCTAAGTCATTTAGGTATTGTTTTAATATAGGTACTATATACAACAAGTTTTCTCAATGTAGCGAGTGATCACACTTGGACTTAGTTCTAGGCCGAGAACGGTGCGGCTTGGTCGGACGTTTACTGTTGCTTTATTACCTGCTCGCAATTGCATTCATTACTTCGCAATGTGGTTAATTCAAATACTGTTATTTTTATTGTTTATTAACGCGAGCATCGCTCTTAAAATACTCGCCATCGTATCCTTACCGCTTCGTAGTCATTATGCGGCGTTTGAACCATTGTTTCGCGAGCTCGCTAAAAATGGACATTCTGTCACCGTCATGAACAACTTTCCCGACAAGGAGCCATTCCCGAACATGAGATTCATTGATCTTCAACAAAAAAACTTCGCAGGATTCCTCCCGATCTCCGAAGTGGAGGAAGTGAACGCTGCGTTTGCGCATATAATCAACTTGAAATTGACTATGACGTTGAATCCCTATGTGTTCAACGATTGCGAGATTTGCTGTCAAATAGAAATGCTAAAGCACATTTGACCGAAGATGTCAAATATGATGTAGTATTCGTGGAGCAATTTTGAGCGACTGCGGGCTAGTGTACGCGGCAGCACTTTTCGATGCACCAATTATTGGTATTTCGTCTCATTTTACTCCTTGGGATACCCCAGGCTTGGGATCCCTTCGACGTCGCCTCTGTCCGCTTTTACTTCTCTAACGCTGAGCCTACCTTGTCTTTTCTTTCGAAAGTTCAGTCGTTAATCGGCCATTTTCTTTTTAACACCATCACAAAATGGCAGAGCCAGAAAAGTATATATAATAGATTTTCGCATCACTTGCCGCATTTGTCATTTGATATAGAGAGTTTAGCGAAAGACAAGATGAAGATGATGTTTGCTTATCAACATTATTCAATAACTGGCGCCCAATTATTAGCTCCGCAACTTTTAGAAATTGCGGGCGCGCACATATTAACGCCCCAGGCTTTGACAAAAGTAAGATGTTCCTTATTTTCATCCGATTGTGGCAAATTATTTGATTTGACCTCTGTCTATGTTGCACTATTACTCCAAAACCAGTCGCGCGTTTACTTAGATCTGCATTTTAATAGCTTTATTGCTAGAAATTCCTTTTTATTTTATAGACAACTTTTCTTGGATAATTCCATCATTAATAATATATAATGTAATATCGTTGTCTGTACATAGATAGATTTAGTCACGCACAATATGTAAAGTGAATGTTATAACATTGTGTTGTTAAGTAGGAACCAAGCTTAACTAGCTGTAGAGGTATTTAAGAATCGATATAAGTCTAAAGGTGTTATAATTTTAGATGACATATGATTGTATATAATTATAGTATGTGATTTGTATAAAATCATCTTTGTTTCAGGATTTAGAAGATTTTTTATCAACTGCACAGCATGGAGCCATCTATGTCAGTTTCGGGTCCAATCTGAAAGCTTCTACAATGTCGCAGAAGAAAATGCGACATTTCCTAGATGCTTTTAGTAGGATCAAACAGAAAGTGCTGTGGAAGTGGGAGAACGAAACGTTTCCACAAGGCCATGACCACATACTTACTAGAAAGTGGTTCCCGCAACTCGATGTATTGTGTAAGTTTCTTCACTATGCTTTATTCTTGACTACTTAATTGAGAGTTACTCGACACGTAATAGAGAGCTATGATAGGGGTCTCTTTCATACATAAAATCTGGAATGAAGGTGTTTAAAATAGATCTTAATTTACAAATTTCAAAAAAATTGAAATCGCATGCCCTTTCAATAAGTTGAAGTAGCAATATCACGTTAGACTCAGCAGGACTGATTGCTATAAATGCTATAATACAAGACGGGTTCTGGAGTTCAGGCCACGTTTTTGTGAGCATAGCGTGAGTTGCCCTTAGACACGATGGACCGTCGTCTTGAAAAAAGTTGCCAGTGAAGGTTGGATGGCGAAAGCGATGATCGCTTAGCGCAAAATGGGTGAGAGCTATACTCAGCAATGAATTGCGATGTGATGACTCGTACTCTTGTCAATACGTCCCACTGTACGCCGAGACCCACAACAATAGAGGGAACAATGCGGATTGTTAAGGTCCAACTGCAACAGTGAGATATAATTATGAATCCGTATCGAAAACTCTATTCACACAATCGTTCAGTCGATATCATTCATCGCCCATGTTTGTTAAAAAAAATTACGGGCCCTTATAAACTTATAATTCACTGTATGCACGTACTGTACTGTACGATAGTCACTTTACCCGCTATGCCATCAAATTTTATTGTGATCGAGCCTCGGGAAAACATAACTTATCATAAATTATTGGTTTTTCAGGTCACCCCAAAGTGCTGGCCTTCGTTTCTCACGGCGGCATGCTAAGCTTGTCGGAGGCTGCCAACTGCGGCAAACCGATGCTGGCCATGCCCTTCTTTGGTGACCAATACTCCAATGCAGCTGCAGTCCGCTCCTCCGGGCTTGGTCTTGATATGTACTTCCAACATGTGACAGCTGACTCGTTAACACAAGCCATCAATGAGTTGACTTCGCAAAAGTAAGTACCGTGATACGTTGAAAGTAGCATTTAGGAAATATTTAATGGATGAAATGTAATATTGACTAGACTAACACTAGTGGCTTTAATTTTATTCCACGACCCATTTATACTAGTAACTTATGCATACTCGAATAAGTATATAGCGTAATTAATAACCTACTGACAGACAGTGCGTGTTTAATAGTGCATGGATTCCATTTATGCGTATTAAATTATTTACATATGATCCCACAGAATAATCGCTCGATTGATTAGCGAGCCAAACTCATGGCAGACAATGTAATTTATATTGTTTTCCTGCAGAACATAGTAATAGAATAAGAATCAATAAAAAATTCTAAGTTAACAAACTTCATGGTGATGGTGTTACTCTGGTGAGCGGAGTGGGTTGCTTTTGAGTTATTTACACAGACTTTATATAGTATGAATAAGTTACCTATTTATTGTTGTATGATTGATTACTTTGCTGGACAACGTGTCTCTCAATTACTTAATTCTATGGGTGTAAATTGGAGACATTTTTTTTAATACCTAATTCAAGATTGACTGGTATTGACTGGTAACCATCCAAGAGAAGTCTTGGATGGTTACCAGTCACACTGGCGCCCATTAAGTATAACAGGTCGCCTTTTATGTTTCGACGTTGGCAGTAGTAGGCTGACGTTCCTAATTTTTCGACCGTCAACACCCTAATTACTTTATATTTTATTTCTACAATATTTTAAATTAATAAAGACACATATGCAGAGGAATTTTCAACGCGCATGATCGCCTTGTACTAGGTATTCATAGATCAATCATGGATATTGCAAACTTGCAAGGTTTTCCTTTTCCAGTATCTAAGAAACTTACATATATTCTTGTCGACCATTCACATAAATAAAATAAATACTGAGCAATGGTGTAAATCTATGTTAATTGTCAACGGTTAGTAGCCTAGCAAACAGTCCACACGGTGGTAAAGTGGCACATCTCGTCTATAAATACACCAGTGCTCTGGAAAAGGGGCAACAGTGCATTTTCTAATGTGCAACTTCGATGATAAGTCACATTATCCGGTTATTTCAGCCTATTTACCCTTTAGCCCGTAACACTGAAAGCTTAGCTTTTACGTCAGGCAAAGGTCTGAGGTAACTCACGCAGACGACCTTTTTACTCGGCGGTCAGAGTTTATTGCTTGGCAAGGTCCCCCTGATGACTTGTCATTGGGGGGTTGCGGTACGTTTGTTTTTTGCCCGGTGAAGCTGTGATTGTCCTATTAGTGACCAAAAGGAAATTTGGCTTTTGGTCTGAGAGGTAATACTAGCATTGTATTGTAATCATCATCATCAGCCCATTAAACGTCCCCACCGAGGGGCACGAGCCTACCCGTAAAGGGTGAATAGACCTTAATCGTCTACGCGGGCCCAGTGCGGATTGGCCGACTTCACGCACAACCTTTGAATCTCTTCGGAGGCGTGCGAAGGTTTTCTCACGATGTTTTCCTTCACCGTAAGAGCGTCGTATAACGTACATATATTGTCGAAAATTCGAAAACAGTTACGTGGCAGTATTTGAACCAGCTCCCTCCAGATCGGAAGTCAACAGTCCACGCCATTGGGTCACCAACGCTCTCATTGTATCGTATTATAATGAAATTGATGTAAATTTCAGGATGCAGCAGAGTGCCCAAAAAGTGTCTCGGTTGTGGCACGATAGGCCAACTCGGGTTTTGGACAACGCCATCTATTGGACTGAGTATGTAGCGCGCCATCAATCCGCGCCACCGGCGCTTCCTACAACTCACAATACGTGGTTCGAGGCCGCGCTCCTAGATGTCTATACTGTACTTATTGCTATAGCTTTTTTGGTGTTCTGGATCTCATATTTAATTGTGAAATTGTTTAAATTAATATTTTTGCAGATTAATATGTAGAATGATATGTAAGCGAAAGGAGAAGAATGAGTAAACATACTTATTATTATTTGTATTTGATTAAATAAAAAAGTCATTCGGTTTTGTTGAACAAGAATTTTATTATGTACCTACCACCTGCTAGACCAAATTATGAAATTTTTAAAAGCTTGGTGTATGGTATTATGTGCTGTTTCATCGCTTGCAACTTTATACGGCGCAAGTTCGGCTGCTTATGGAATATTGCTCTTACTCGTACCTATAGGCGGGGACACCCCAATACCAGCTTCTTCCACTTGACCGCATTCAGTGAAGAGCGGCTAGAAGCTTTTTAAGTATGTAATTTACATTAAATTCTGTTTAACTTTAATTTGCTAAACTGCTTCCATGTCAGCTGTGCTTGTCGTGGCAGGTTGTAATTAAGGCATCACTACTTGTTAGTATCGCTTACGTATGTATAATGTTAATGTAATAAGTGTATGTCTTGTAAACTGTCCTAAATAAATAAATAAAATAGAATAAACAGTGATCAGGATCTTTCTGATCAGCTTGATCCTTTGGGCAGTGGTGGATTTACAAATTTGCCGCTCATAGTCTTAATACTTCTGCCGCCCCTACTAACTTTTGAAATTGAATACGTGTTTAAGTTTACAATTTACAATCATATAAATCTTCTCGCCAAGGCAAGCCAAGCGAATCGCAAGAGCACTACCTGCCTTTTCTCGAAATGTTTCGTCTAATCAGACCCTAAGGCTTTTGGTCTGCGTAGAGCTTCATTCTGCATTCTATACATCTATCATGGTGAGTGTTCTGAAGAATTATTTGGGCATGTTCCTGCGGCTGAATTCCACTTTCGTTCTTAAACGCAAAATTTCAGTTTTCACCAACGCCATCTAGATGCTTGGAGTTCTTCCATAGTTCGTTTTGGTCGAGTTTTCTGCCATGTGTTATTAATTTATGGAATTACTTACCATCGGAAACATTTCCGGAACGATGTCATCCGGTGCCCTTCACCAAGACAGCGTATTCTTATTTAAAGAGGTCGGCGACGCATCTGTTACCTCAGCTGTTGCAAATGCTCATGAGCGGCGGTCTATCAGGTGAGCCGCACACTCCTTTGCCTCCCTATTTTATAAAAAGATTATTTTAGATGATCTGTCCTTATTCTAGATTTTGTCACTTAGGATAACAAGAAGTAGCTAATGTCCACCTAACTAGCAATCGGGTTACACTTTGTTTTGTATGCTTCCATTGCCAAAATAACGACAAAACACTTAGCGCGTCTTTCCGATGTCTTTGACCCATACACTACAGGTATAGAAAATATTAAGTTAAACTTCAATGTTCACCGTTCAAATCTACGAGTTACCATGTTCACTTATTGATAGCCCTGCGATCTTTTTTTAGTTAAAGTTTCAATCAAATAATTTATTTATATAAATACATGCGTTATTATTTGTACTAAGAATACGGCAGACGGTTTCTTTACTACTAAGATGCGTGCGCGCGCGCATGATGCGCCACGTGACGCGGCGGTAAGGTCGGATAATTGCACGACCCTGGTCCCGAGGGAATCATCGGGACTCTGCTATCCCGGTTTGTGTTTATCACTTCGTTTAATAGCCGTCAAACGCTGTCTGGCTGTAATGCAAACCCTGTGCCTTTGCTTCATGGCAGAGTGCCAATTTATCTAAATGTGATTAATAATTTTGACTTTTGCCCTATATTTAGTGAAAAAGGTTAGTTAAGTATTGGTCCGCTTGGAAGTCTTATGGGGAGGCCTTCGTTCAGCAATCGCCATTATTACACGAATTAGGCTGGTTAATAGTTAATTGTTATTTATGTACATCAAGAAATTAAAAAAAGTTAAGTTAAATAGATGAAGCCATCTCACTTTGAATCGAATCAATGTGAGAAAACCTTTTAAATTAGGGATCGTGAAACTTACGCAGTTAAATTGTCGACGTGTGCCTAAAATTCAATAAAGATCCTCTCGCCAAGAAATGCTTTTGAAATCCTACATAAGACACAGAAAAGCACCTATGTGTAGAATTGACTACAATCGTATCTGTAAATATATAAGGATCAATGTGGGATCAATCTGTATTATGTTCTATTGATTGATGAGTAAACCCATTGAAAGCTCTTTGTGTACCGATTCTATTCTATTTCATTTTGAAAATCGTCGAAGTTCGATTTACTTCTTTAGCAAGATTTATGTCCTCACTTCTATATGTTTCATTGAAAATATTTACAGCTATATTTAAAATGAATATATTTATGGCTATATATATTTTTTAAATTACTATTCTTCTTCTTTTTCTTAGCGTGCGAAGGCAAACACACATTCAAATTTTAGTCAATTTGGTAGCTAGGTATTCTATTATTTCGGAAGGGGAACTTGTAGCTTTTACGAGTTCCGTCACAATATTGTAGATGTTTTGCATTCCAACAAAACATGTATTATGTGTTGAATAAAACACACAGCGTTGGGTGAAGAAGCTGTCTATGAATTCCTCGATTTACAAAGAAAATAATACAAAACCTTACCAGAATTCCTTTGCTCACGTCTTACTTTCACAATTTCAACACTAGAGGGCGTCGCTTGTCGCGCTCTTACTTGTCATCTTGTCAAGTGTCATAGCGTCTTCACCACCAGCAAGAACTGTACTGGAACGCTGTGTGTTTTATTCAACACATAATACATGTTTTGTTGGAATGCAAAACATCTACATTATGTGTTTTTCTAAAACACACAGCGTTGGGTGAAGACGTGTTTGTTATCTGCTGGTGAAATTGGAAGACAAACGCTATGTGATCTGAAATGTTATTTTATTAATACTAATACATATTCAAATAAAATAACTCCTCCTGGCGGGGGCACTCTCGTGTTCCCATGTTTTGTTGGAAGACCTTTATCCCATAATTATTGTCAAACATATTTAAAATCTTGAAAAATCAATAATAATATTTATTAAAGATTAATACTTAATAGAAGCTACTAACTAAATTTAATCAATTATGTTTCAACTAGTTTGAATCAATTTTGTGAGATTTTACAGTAATTAAACTCCATTTAGCAGAATGGTAGCTGACAATGTATCCAGTTTTATCTTTAGTTATGAAATTTAACTAAAATATTGTTCTTTCCCTAATCACTCTGTGAATTATGTAGTGTGCAGTAATTATTTAGCTGTTAAACATTATCATAAATCTAAAACCTCGTAACCCCTGCAGCTTTGCATGTAAAACTAACCCTTACTGGTTGGCTATTACTATTATTTTGATGTTGTCAACAAAATAACTCAATATTGCTATGAATCTTATGTCCTGGGATAGTAATTTGGCCCATTGAGCGCCGGGAATCCAGACACAATATAAAATCTATTGTGTCAGGCGCTGTAAGGCGTCATTAACCTTCTTAGTAAGTGGCTGAATCTGTTTTGGATGCAAATTCAATCCAAAATGTCATATCTGCATATTTGTCCATCTATAAACACGAGATCAGAACCATTAAAGTTCAAAGTGTTGGTTAATTTAAATAATAATACCAAAAAAGTGTATCATGAAACTTATTAATAACTTTTCTTTATCAGTGACTGGTGCTACTTGAGCTACCAAAGTAGGTACCTGAATGTATTTACAAAAACATAAAAAATATTACCTCTTTCCTTCTGACTTCCACAAAACATGTCAGAAATAAACTTTTATACTGTCTTTATATAAGTAGTTATATATTGTCTAATGCAAAGTTGTGATATGGAAATGACCTGGCATGGAATTAAGTAGGTACTTCATTTTTGTCATAATATTATTTCCATTACACTGGGCAATCCACTGCCTGATTGCTGGCCATTAAAAGTAATTTATTGCATGATTTCTGGCTATAATATTCAATCAAATTAAATACTTACTAGTTTCCCCCTAATTTTCTCTGCCAGAAAGTTCATTTCTTTATTTGTATAAGTACTCACTCACATGCCAACAGTAAAGCAACTGTTTTAGTCATTAGTGTAGTCCACAACAACAGCTGACTCAAGCTTCCATGTCTAGGAGGTGTTGAATCCAATTTGAAGCTCCAATATTATAAACTCTTGCATTGTATAGCTTTGCTATTACTTGTGGAACAAGATTAGGTAGGAGCCAAAACAGGTCATATCAGCTATGGATGGCAGTTACATTAATGTTCTGAATCCGAACATAATTTCTAATAACATTGCTTCTTCTAGAAGCTAGCAATTATAATAAACACTGAAAGAAAATTTTATTTTGTTGCATGGGTCCCGACCCATACCCAGAATATGAGATTAAGATCTGTCATTCTGGTAACAATCTCCTGGAAAAAAGTCTGCAAATTAACCTTCCCGGAAGGTGTACTGCTGCCAACATCACTTTCAGCAAATCAATCAGATAGTTTTGTGGTAAGGCTTAACAAAAACCAAGCCTGGTGCCTCCTTTTATTATATATTCACTCAGAGACTTTACTTATTTAAAATAAATATGGATCTTAGTAAAAATGTCTCAAAATCTCCCTTTATACAAGTAGTAAACTTCATTATTAAAATCGATAAACCTGAGGGGTATGACCCCTACAGGGATTCTCCCAAGCCCGCCCTGGGGTCTGTGGTGAGATATTCAGTTACTGGAGTTTTTTCGGCGAGGTTACATTAGTTGCCACTGACCCGAGCCACCAATACAACTCGTTCAAGGCATATACTGGTACAATAAGCTTTGCCAGTTATACAGTTCATGTGGTCTATATTGGCCAGAACTTTATTATTATAGTCGTAACACTCGTTTTTCTCTCATACTGCCATAGACAAACTGTTTGAAGAATATTTCAATCCATCTGAAATGTGTAGGTATTGCCTCTTATTCTTAATTTTGCAAAGTCCATTTGTCTACTTATTCACTGGCAATTATCATGTCCTTTAATTATTATTACTTTTTATGGAATGACCCTTGTTGTGTTCACACCACATTAAGAGTTGAACCTTACTATATCTTCTAGGTCTTGTTATAAGTATGAGAGTAATGTATAAGGAAACCCCGGCCTTTCCAAGGACTCACAGCTTCCGCAGCCTGAGCCACTTACTTGGATACAGTCCTGTAGGACTAGAGGTTAAGTGTTCAGATATACCAGAAAACAATAACCTCTTAAATAAAAGGATCTCCGCGATCCAGTCTGATACAGCTGCAAATTCATTGCAGTCAAAAGATAGGCCAATGGAAAAAGGGGTTGTATGCACCACTTTGTTAATGTAAGCCTGGGTAAGCTTCATCGAATAGTTCACTTATCGAGTCATATTTTAAGCATTCAATTTTGAACCTGCAAATAACTTTTATCACCTGTACATATATACATGTTTATCACCATGTAATAATATCTGAAAATCCTGCGCTGAAGAAAATCAATTTTGGTAATAACAACCATTTTTGGTAAGAACAGAAATTGTCTTTTCCAAAAGTGAGTCTCCTTAAATCATTTGATATATGATAGCTGCTATTGTCTGTCTTATTTCAAGACTAATGTTTTAAATTGATTGGCAAGAGTTAAATTCAAATTGCCACCTTTCTTTATAAAGTATTGCACCACTTATATTGTTGTTGGGGACAACAACCCCACAATAGCAGACAATCCAACCTTAAAGGAGTTATGGGCTCTGCGACATTATTGGAAACATATTTTGTACCATAACCAATATGGTATAATTCAAATTCCAAAAAATAACTCTTATGAAGTGTCAAAATAACCCAAAAGGGGCTGTTAGCACTAATTTATATTAATATTTCTTTTAAGATTTACATATAAAAGATTTCTTGAGATGAGTGCATTTAAACTTTCCAGTTTCATTATTTATTTATTATTATTTGTCATTATCATAAATCTCTAGATATTTGGGCCAAATTGTGGCCCAGTCCAGGCCAAAGTCAACAGAAGTGGCCCCTTTTTGAAGGTTTAATCTTAATCTAAGTTATACACAATACTTTTGATATAAAGGTGTACCTTTTTTAATTAAATTGTTTATTTAATTTAATATTGCTATGCCAGTGACTGTATGACTGGAAGCAAGCAATGTATCTCAGTGACAGATGAATGGATACATTTTTAGAGATACAATTCTCAGCAAACACTTGTGATATTCAATATAGAAAACACATTGTGATAAATAAACTTTAGGTATTATCTCACATAAATAAATAAACATTTATTTAATTTTCTGTTGGTGTTTAAATTTAAAGATTATATTCATCCATATGAATACTGGATTATTTGTTTATAATTAATATTCATTAGGGTATGCAACCCAAGATGATCTATGTTTTGAGTAAATCAATTGAGAAATATAAATATTATGTTCTAAGGCTTAGTGCCCAAGGGCTTTTTGCATACCTATTGATCAAAATCAGGATGGTATGAACTAGATCAATTCAGCAAGTGCTGTTTAGCTTAGTTATTGTTCACACACTCTGTGACAGTTCAAATGTTAAAAGCTCAGGACTGTTTTAATGAAATTGCTAAATCCAAAGTTGTAAGTGTAAATGTTTACAAGGCCTCAGTTACTAATGATACCAAATGGATTAACTGCAGAACTCAATTGTTCAGGCTATGTAACTTATCATTTTAAAACAATTCTTAATAGATAACTGAATGATTTCATTGTTATCCTCATTATCCCACTAACAAGGCTCGAGCGTCAATGTACTTGGATTGGAAATAAAATATAAAATCTATGCCATAAATGTACAAATGGGTACGTTTGGTTCTGTGCTTCATCTTGATTACTCACGATTCATATTAAATTGAGTATAACATACCTGCAAAACGAATGTACAATGCAAGTACTTTTGGAATTTCACGCAAAGGGCGATAGATACTCGTTGCGACATGCGGTCGTCGTACTTAAAAAACGACGGTCCACCATCTTCAGAAAAATATGAATACTATCATCTTCAGAAGAATTTGAATGCTATCCTAAAACATCCACTGATCTGGAGGGTTTATTAGATGATCGCACACACTCTGAGCCTTTTTAACTTATTGTTACTCCATTTTGATACGTATTTTTTGTATATTTGTACTTTTAAAACTTAATTGGAAAAATTCCGACGTTTATCGTAAGGAATTCATAAAACGCTATGACACTTGACAAGATGACAAGTAAGAGCGCGACAAGCGACGCCCTCTAGTGTTGAAATTGTGAAAGTAAGACGTGAGCAAAGGAATTCTGGTAAGGTTTTGTATTATTTTCTTTGTAAATCGAGGAATTCATAGACAGCTTCTTACCCAACGCTGTGTGTTTTAGAAAAACACATAATAACCAATTATGATTAACGATATTAATTTTAATTAACCCTTGAAAACTAGAAATCCAGACACAATTGTAAATCTAATGTTTTAGGGCGCTTAGGTGTCATTGGCGACCAATGATTTGCTGTACAAAATTTCCTCATATGTTTAAGTAACGACGCATTTTATATTGTAGATACTACAATAAAATTATACCTATTAAAGTAAATAGAAACGCTTTACTCAGTACACCCGTGAGACAGTTACCATTCAAAGCACGCTTAAAGACTCCCGGTAATAACTGTTAACACAAACAACAGATTTTCAATTATCTTACCGCGTAAAGTTCTCGAAAGGGATTGAGTCCAGTAGTGGACTATACGTTTGATGATTATGATTATTTAAATTTTGCAAGAGGATCACGGAAGTCCAGCAAGGCAATCGCCTGACAAACAAAGTAGGAAGCGGTGCGATCTGTCGAGCCCATTACACTATCATTGCCAAACAAATCTTCCTATCAGACATTTCTCGCGATTCGGCCTTAGATCTGTACGCCGAAATCAATCCTAATCGGGGCTGAGGCCATTCGCCAATCTTTAGGGTTCCGCAGCGTAGAATGAACTGAGGATAATGTGATAAAAGGTACATAGTTATATGTTATGTGGAATTAAAATTATTCATTTATTAAGTGGGATTTTTATTTCATTTGTCTTTTACTCGGAGGAATAATTCTCCTCCGAGGTCTTGTATGAAAACAACCAAAAAATTAATCTTAGCTCCGCTGATTTTAGAAATTAATTAAGGTACGTAAACGATGTAATGCGGAATATAATTATCGAGAGCTTTTGTAGTCTTATGTTTGTTAATAACGAAGACTAAAAGGACATCGAGACATCCGAATTAAGAAACTTACTAAGAAAATGACTGAACCGTGGTTTAGAAATCCTGAGACCGTGATATGATTCAAAGTTAAAAGTGCAAAGAACCTTGGGTTGTGCACTCATCAATTATAGAAAGCAGCTTATTTTGAATACAGTACTTTCTCAGTCGAAAACGTTGTTTCAAGAATCATAACTGAATCAACTTCTTCTTAACATACATGAATTTCAGAAATTATCATGTAAATGTTAATTTATGCGGAACACTCAGCCAAAATTCTAGGCTCGCGCTTGACCAAAGTTGTTAATATGTCTCAATGCCGGCCGAGGGTTGAGGCCGCTGATAAGTGGGCACCGCAAACAGGCTGACTCACATCGCGTCATCTCATTAACTCCAGCATTATCTGGGTCCTTGGAGGGAATTACTGCAATATTGTGACAACATTGATATATGACATGTTACACATGTTTACTCTCGCTGTGGCATTTTGTGTATCAATGTATATGCGGTGTGGCCTTATTTAAGAGAACCTTATTTATATTGGAGTTTTAGTATGGTTAGACAAATACAGTGCGCACTCTAGCCCTAATAATGCAAGTATGTAGTTTATCCCCGTTGTCTAATTATATCATTATTAGAAAATAAGTAGACACAAAATAATATTTTTGTACATACCTACATATTAAAATGTAGAACACAAAAACCAATACAAACAGATAATAATATAAACAATGTGTACTGGCACAGGGTTCGCACTATTGATGGTAACTAACTTTTTCTTTGCGTAAGTAAAATTACTGCTCCTATCGTGGAGATTATCAAAACCAAAAAGAGAAGAAGGCAAAAATCAAAAACCTTTCAATCGGTAAAGAGGCTCTGAGTCCATTTGTGAATTTTCACGGGCAATTAAACTATGGAAGATTTAAGATTAAGGAAACAACCATACATGACCAAATATAGGCTCTAAGCTTGTAAAGCTTAAAGGTTGGATGCCTAAGTTTAAACAATTGAATCATGGATATCGTGTTAACTAACTTGCTGTTAAAAATTGTTACTAACTTGCACGGGGAGTGATTGATAAGTGGGTGGTGTGGTGACAACTGGATCGAAGTGGATTTTATGCAAATTGATCCATTGATTGTTTTTGAATGATTGACAACATGAATGCCTTTGTTACTGAGACGATGAATTAATTTGAAGGTTAAAAGAGTAAAGAGCCCGTACGTCAGACTAATATATTTTAATATGGAAATTAAAAACGATTTGCTAACTTTTACCTCAAGAAATATTGATAAAAAAATACCGTTTTGGCAGTTCTCGCCTGCCACTGCCTACAGAATTCTGAAGAGGGTAAAACAGCACAGTATATATTTTTTATGTTATTGTTAGCTTTGTTTATGAAAATCAGCGGACCTAATCTTATCCTTCTTAGCGTGTCGTAGGCAAAAAATAATCAAATTTGAGTGGCCCATAAAGTTGTCACAGTGACAGCACAGTGGCGCTCGTTAAGTCCTCCCGTGTGCAGCTGCAAGGCATAATGTCAGATGGGCCATCGTTTGGGCTGAACCGCAAAGGCAATAAATTTTCTGACCACCTAAAAATCCCTGGTCATATTTTAAGTGATCTGAAAAGATCTTTTGAAAAATAAAAGACAAGGAAAGGATTCGTCTTATTTATAATTCTGGACTGTAAAAAGCGCAACATTTATGAAACACACAGGAGTACGACTTTATTAAAATTGTTTGTTCAAATCTGTCAGATAGCTTTCTTTTAAAATAGGTAGTAAGTAAACATAATACCTTATTGTATGGGATAATCTTTATATGGGAATATGAGTTTATTTTAAGCGTTAAAACATCACGCGGAAGCGTCTGCGCTCGCGCATTGACAATGAACTTGTGCGAGGTCAGTATGATGTGCGCGCACCGCATCGAAACGGTTATTCAATCGTTTGTTACTTCGCCGCATGAAAGTAACTCATGCATTTATTTGACCTGTCAAAACGATATAGTTTATTTTACATTGAAAAGTATGTATTAGTATTTCTTTATTAATTGTATTATATGGTTCATACCTATCTAATATGCAAAATCAAGCAAGCAAGGCGACTGCAATCTTACTTATGCTATAATATCCACCAAAAACATTTCAGGAAAATGAAAAATCATCAGCTTATTAAACGTCCCTACCGAGGGGCACGAGCCACCCGTATAGGATGATAAGGCCTTAGTCGTCCACGCGAGCCCAGTGCGGGTTCGACGACTTTACGCCCAACCTTTGAATCTCATCGCAGGCGTGCGCAGGTTTCCTCACGATTTTTTCCTTCACCGTAAGAGTGTCGTATTCGAAAACACATTGGTACGTTGCGGGATTAGAACCTCAGCCCCCCAGTAGGAGGTCAACTAATTCTACAAACCTATCAGTAAACAATAAATGTGCTTGGCTGTTGGCCTGGCTTGGCAGTTTCACACAAAGTATTCAAACAAGATGAAGTTTGTATCTATGGAGTAATACAGTTGGAATATTCTAATAACATTCCTTGATAATTCCGATATTCTATTGCATAAAAGCATATTATGTGTTTTTCTAAAACACACAGCGTTGGGTGAAGAAGCTGTCTATGAATTCTCGATTTAGAAAAAAATAATACAAAACCTTACCAGAATTCCTTTGCTCACGTCTTACTTTCACAATTTCAACACTAGAGGGCGTCGCTTGTCGCGCTCTTACTTGTCATCTTGTCAAGTGTCATAGCGTTTTATGAATTCCTTACGATAAACGTCGGAATTTTTCCAATTAAGTTTTAAAAGTACAAATATACAAAAATACGTATCAAAATGGAGTAACAATAAGTTAAAAAGGCTCAGAGTGTGTGCGATCATCTAATAAACCCTCCAGATCAGTGGATGTTTTAGGATAGCATTCAAATTCTTCTGAAGATGATAGTATTCATATTTTTCTGAAGATGGTGGACCGTCGTTTTTTAAGTACGACGACCGCATGTCGCAACGAGTATCTATCGCCCTTTGCGTGAAATTCCAAAAGTACTTGCATTGTACATTCGTTTTGCAGGTATGTTATACTCAATTTAATATGAATCGTGAGTAATCAAGATGAAGCACAGAACCAAACGTACCCATTTGTACATTTATGGCATAGATTTTATATTTTATTTCCAATCCAAGTACATTGACGCTCGAGCCTTGTTAGTGGGATAATGAGGATAACAATGAAATCATTCAGTTATCTATTAAGAATTGTTTTAAAATGATAAGTTACATAGCCTGAACAATTGAGTTCTGCAGTTAATCCATTTGGTATCATTAGTAACTGAGGCCTTGTAAACATTTACACTTACAACTTTGGATTTAGCAATTTCATTAAAACAGTCCTGAGCTTTTAACATTTGAACTGTCACAGAGTGTGTGAACAATAACTAAGCTAAACAGCACTTGCTGAATTGATCTAGTTCATACCATCCTGATTTTGATCAATAGGTATGCAAAAAGCCCTTGGGCACTAAGCCTTAGAAATAATATTTATATTTCTCAATTGATTTACTCAAAACATAGATCATCTTGGGTTGCATACCCTAATGAATATTAATTATAAACAAATAATCCAGTATTCATATGGATGAATATAATCTTTAAATTTAAACACCAACAGAAAATTAAATAAATGTTTATTTATTTATGTGAGATAATACCTAAAGTTTATTTATCACAATGTGTTTTCTATATTGAATATCACAAGTGTTTGCTGAGAATTGTATCTCTAAAAATGTATCCATTCATCTGTCACTGAGATACATTGCTTGCTTCCAGTCATACAGTCACTGGCATAGCAATATTAAATTAAATAAACAATTTAATTAAAAAAGGTACACCTTTATATCAAAAGTATTGTGTATAACTTAGATTAAGATTAAACCTTCAAAAAGGGGCCACTTCTGTTGACTTTGGCCTGGACTGGGCCACAATTTGGCCCAAATATCTAGAGATTTATGATAATGACAAATAATAATAAATAAATAATGAAACTGGAAAGTTTAAATGCACTCATCTCAAGAAATCTTTTATATGTAAATCTTAAAAGAAATATTAATATAAATTAGTGCTAACAGCCCCTTTTGGGTTATTTTGACACTTCATAAGAGTTATTTTTTGGAATTTGAATTATACCATATTGGTTATGGTACAAAATATGTTTCCAATAATGTCGCAGAGCCCATAACTCCTTTAAGGTTGGATTGTCTGCTATTGTGGGGTTGTTGTCCCCAACAACAATATAAGTGGTGCAATACTTTATAAAGAAAGGTGGCAATTTGAATTTAACTCTTGCCAATCAATTTAAAACATTAGTCTTGAAATAAGACAGACAATAGCAGCTATCATATATCAAATGATTTAAGGAGACTCACTTTTGGAAAAGACAATTTCTGTTCTTACCAAAAATGGTTGTTATTACCAAAATTGATTTTCTTCAGCGCAGGATTTTCAGATATTATTACATGGTGATAAACATGTATATATGTACAGGTGATAAAAGTTATTTGCAGGTTCAAAATTGAATGCTTAAAATATGACTCGATAAGTGAACTATTCGATGAAGCTTACCCAGGCTTACATTAACAAAGTGGTGCATACAACCCCTTTTTCCATTGGCCTATCTTTTGACTGCAATGAATTTGCAGCTGTATCAGACTGGATCGCGGAGATCCTTTTATTTAAGAGGTTATTGTTTTCTGGTATATCTGAACACTTAACCTCTAGTCCTACAGGACTGTATCCAAGTAAGTGGCTCAGGCTGCGGAAGCTGTGAGTCCTTGGAAAGGCCGGGGTTTCCTTATACATTACTCTCATACTTATAACAAGACCTAGAAGATATAGTAAGGTTCAACTCTTAATGTGGTGTGAACACAACAAGGGTCATTCCATAAAAAGTAATAATAATTAAAGGACATGATAATTGCCAGTGAATAAGTAGACAAATGGACTTTGCAAAATTAAGAATAAGAGGCAATACCTACACATTTCAGATGGATTGAAATATTCTTCAAACAGTTTGTCTATGGCAGTATGAGAGAAAAACGAGTGTTACGACTATAATAATAAAGTTCTGGCCAATATAGACCACATGAACTGTATAACTGGCAAAGCTTATTGTACCAGTATATGCCTTGAACGAGTTGTATTGGTGGCTCGGGTCAGTGGCAACTAATGTAACCTCGCCGAAAAAACTCCAGTAACTGAATATCTCACCACAGACCCCAGGGCGGGCTTGGGAGAATCCCTGTAGGGGTCATACCCCTCAGGTTTATCGATTTTAATAATGAAGTTTACTACTTGTATAAAGGGAGATTTTGAGACATTTTTACTAAGATCCATATTTATTTTAAATAAGTAAAGTCTCTGAGTGAATATATAATAAAAGGAGGCACCAGGCTTGGTTTTTGTTAAGCCTTACCACAAAACTATCTGATTGATTTGCTGAAAGTGATGTTGGCAGCAGTACACCTTCCGGGAAGGTTAATTTGCAGACTTTTTTCCAGGAGATTGTTACCAGAATGACAGATCTTAATCTCATATTCTGGGTATGGGTCGGGACCCATGCAACAAAATAAAATTTTCTTTCAGTGTTTATTATAATTGCTAGCTTCTAGAAGAAGCAATGTTATTAGAAATTATGTTCGGATTCAGAACATTAATGTAACTGCCATCCATAGCTGATATGACCTGTTTTGGCTCCTACCTAATCTTGTTCCACAAGTAATAGCAAAGCTATACAATGCAAGAGTTTATAATATTGGAGCTTCAAATTGGATTCAACACCTCCTAGACATGGAAGCTTGAGTCAGCTGTTGTTGTGGACTACACTAATGACTAAAACAGTTGCTTTACTGTTGGCATGTGAGTGAGTACTTATACAAATAAAGAAATGAACTTTCTGGCAGAGAAAATTAGGGGGAAACTAGTAAGTATTTAATTTGATTGAATATTATAGCCAGAAATCATGCAATAAATTACTTTTAATGGCCAGCAATCAGGCAGTGGATTGCCCAGTGTAATGGAAATAATATTATGACAAAAATGAAGTACCTACTTAATTCCATGCCAGGTCATTTCCATATCACAACTTTGCATTAGACAATATATAACTACTTATATAAAGACAGTATAAAAGTTTATTTCTGACATGTTTTGTGGAAGTCAGAAGGAAAGAGGTAATATTTTTTATGTTTTTGTAAATACATTCAGGTACCTACTTTGGTAGCTCAAGTAGCACCAGTCACTGATAAAGAAAAGTTATTAATAAGTTTCATGATACACTTTTTTGGTATTATTATTTAAATTAACCAACACTTTGAACTTTAATGGTTCTGATCTCGTGTTTATAGATGGACAAATATGCAGATATGACATTTTGGATTGAATTTGCATCCAAAACAGATTCAGCCACTTACTAAGAAGGTTAATGACGCCTTACAGCGCCTGACACAATAGATTTTATATTGTGTCTGGATTCCCGGCGCTCAATGGGCCAAATTACTATCCCAGGACATAAGATTCATAGCAATATTGAGTTATTTTGTTGACAACATCAAAATAATAGTAATAGCCAACCAGTAAGGGTTAGTTTTACATGCAAAGCTGCAGGGGTTACGAGGTTTTAGATTTATGATAATGTTTAACAGCTAAATAATTACTGCACACTACATAATTCACAGAGTGATTAGGGAAAGAACAATATTTTAGTTAAATTTCATAACTAAAGATAAAACTGGATACATTGTCAGCTACCATTCTGCTAAATGGAGTTTAATTACTGTAAAATCTCACAAAATTGATTCAAACTAGTTGAAACATAATTGATTAAATTTAGTTAGTAGCTTCTATTAAGTATTAATCTTTAATAAATATTATTATTGATTTTTCAAGATTTTAAATATGTTTGACAATAATTATGGGATAAAGGTCTTCCAACAAAACATGGGAACACGAGAGTGCCCCGCCAGGAGGAGTTATTTTATTTGAATATGTATTAGTATTAATAAAATAACATTTCAGATCACATAGCGTTTGTCTTCCAATTTCACCAGCAGATAACAAACACGTCTTCACCCAACGCTGTGTGTTTTAGAAAAACACATAATGTAGATGTTTTGCATTCCAACAAAACATGTATTATGTGTTGAATAAAACACACAGCGTTCCAGTACAGTTCTTGCTGGTGGTGAAGACGCTATGACACTTGACAAGATGACAAGTAAGAGCGCGACAAGCGACGCCCTCTAGTGTTGAAATTGTGAAAGTAAGACGTGAGCAAAGGAATTCTGGTAAGGTTTTGTATTATTTTCTTGTAAATCGAGGAATTCATAGACAGCTTCTTCACCCAACGCTGTGTGTTTTATTCAACACATAATACATGTTTTGTTGGAATGCAAAACATCTACATTATCCTTTTAATGGTTAAATGCATAATGAAGTTTTATTAATATCTGATAAGTAGTTTTTGGTCTATCGCAGCCATAAGGATAGACAGATAAACGGACAGACACGTATCAACCTCTGACAGACAAAAGATTAAGACTTGATTTTGTGCACACATGATCCAGATATTAGGCTAACAGTTAAATAATTAAAAGTGAAATTTTACCGCGTTTAAGTATGCGACTGTATAGTTTTAATCTATTACATATAAATAAAATTGGAGCGTCTGTTTCTAATACTGAAATCATTTTTTTTTCTTCATGCATATAAATGCACATATGCCAAAAGAGTAATTTTAAAATTTTGTCTGTCTGTTTGTTCCGGGTAATTTTTAAAACGGCTGGATGGATTTGGATTTGCAGGTTTGCAGCTGACGTAATAAGGAAAAACATAGTCTACTTTTATTTTACACAGTACTTTTTATTTTAGAAAAATAAAGCTTTGTTTCACCGAGCAGCAGGTCGCGCGTCGCGTGACTTAACTAAGCGATTTTAGGTTATGTTTTACAACGCGGGTAATACCGCGAGGGAACAGCTAGTTTAAAATAAACCAAGATAGCTTACCAACATCCTGTGTTATACTAGTCACCTTACATCTTAGTCTTCAAAGTAAACACACTGTACTAACTGGAAATAATAATTAACAGCAAATAAAGTGAAGTGATCAGCAAACATTAATCTACTCGACATCACCCGCGCGGTTACCCGGTCGCAGTCAAGTGAAGCCGATACTGATTAGGATACAATTCTCCTGTAATTCATATGCCTAAATTTAATCAGGCACAGGCTTCGGTGACAGCAATCACCTAGCCTGCGAAAATGGATATTCGCCGCAAATCCCGCTCACTTGATAACCTGTACTAATCGATTAACTACTACACCCGCGCAAAATTCAAGTTCAAATGTAAAATCTGTTTTAAAATAAAATTAAAATTTTTTACTTAATTCAATTACTGGGACTTTTACTGAAATTAATGCTGGGACTTTTAACATCAGCTCTGTACTGAGCTGTAGTACTGAGTCGTCTACGTGGGTATGAAGTATTGACCGAAGTTGAAGTATGAGGTATTAAGCTTGTGAAATAACCAGCAAGCAGTTGAATCGGGTTACGGCATTGAGTTGAATGTATATCAATGGGTTACGGGCACAGGACAGTGTTTACGGAAAATAATGGCTTGCTAAGTGTTTCCTTCAACACTGTTGTTGTCACGAGACTGTCTACTGAAATAAGGTCTCTTTAAGTACGTCCTCTTGGGTCGATCGCCAGCATTACATATTACATTGAATGTTTTGATACACCTATTAAATAACTGGATTCACAACAAATGCATGATCTTATAAATACCATATCATGAGCAACCAAAATTGTCTGAAACAGCTTTCGATTCCGACAATAGAACACCCATGCTCTTGTCAATTATATTTTTGTTTGGCGTTTATTTACATGCGCAACAAACAGAGCGTACAGGTTCCCAGTAAAGTTTGGTACTTCTAGATAATTGAATTCCCCAGTTACTATTGTGATGCAAATTTGTGGCGACAATGCGTCGACCTGTTCTTCACGCGCTTGTTTCGTATATTTTTTTGACACTAAAATTGGAGCAAGGGGTTGTTGTATGTTTAGTATGCGCAAACCAATTACTGGATGCGACTGTCCAACTTAGGTATAATATTTTTCCCGGCAGATTAGTTACTAAATGTAAACCCTGAAGTCCCGTATCAAAAGACGAGACACGTGGTGAAATTACTGGAAAGTAATAATAATTGGATTTCTTGCGAACTTATAATACTAATTAAAATAGAATACCGTAAACATATTCAATAAAATAATCTCAGAAGTAAAAATTTTAAAGTTAAGGTCCTCAATTTCTTTTCGTTTCGTTCCAAACACGGTTTCATGATGCTATTTTATATAGGTAGTCTTCTATCCAGTAAAGGTATAAAGTATTTCTTGAACGCATAGGTTAGGTAGCGAATGCATTACGGTTACTACGTCATAATGCGTGCCGCCAATACTCCATTTACGCAGGGCTGCAACAAAAAAATGGACTTCAACATTTAACTGCGATCACAAAATGTATGTATTTGATACATCATGTTATATAGCATATTAATTATAATATATTATTATTGTAATATATGTGGTACATATTACGTATCAAACACAAGAATTAAGGTTAGGACACAACAAAGGTGCAATAAAACTTTTGAATCACATACGAATATTCATTTCACTTTGATTGACCTATTGGGACCTTAGCCATCTCGTAATGTTTACTGCCAAATCGCGGATGCGACTCTGGCATATCTACCGAACATTAGGCCTAAATTACCATCTGATCCGATCCAACATTCGGTAGGTCTTTATCCAACCGTCAACAAAATGTCTGTAATGGTGATAGTAGAAGCATCGAAACCTCGTAAGAATTTTATATTTTTGTTTGAAAGTAAATACATTTATTTAACCTCCACATCAAAAGACAGAATCAACACAGAAAAGAAAAATATATAGTACAAGTATAAAAATTACCGGGTTTACGAGAGCCAATATATGTTGTCTCGGGTGCAGATCAGTATTGACGGAAAATTAATGGCTACCCACTGTTATTAATTACCATTAACACTTCTTCTGTCATGGTCAGGTGTATCACTTCCCATCAGGTGAGCGCACTGACCGTCCCGTTCACTTATGAATAACAAGAAAAATAAAAAAACCTTAAAAGAAACACAATTGCAGTTGGTAGCAGCCCTATGTTAACAGCCCGTAAAGCAACCAGCTATCACTAGCCGCAAGAGTTCAATATAGCTAAGCCACTTCATAACTCCTACCGAGTAATTGTTGTTTTTCTTCCGTTGATACCAGCTGATCCAGAGAAGGGATTTTGTTCTGAGATAATGTTGCGACGGAATCGATAGTAGCTGCCACACATTTTGTTGAAGAAAATGTAAGAAGGTTTCTTTTACGGCGATATTCACGCGTAGAAATCTAAGTTAAATAAAAAATACTTAAATGTACCTTAATAATATAATAATAGTGCTCGGAAACGCAGTGAGCTTGAAAAATATTGTTTGAAATGAGATGTACTTAGCTGAACATGTAGACAAAGACCTTCTTAAAAGGTGACAATAACTCATTCAAATCTTCTTAAAGACTGGAGCGTGCTTTGGTTTTGAGATATAAAAAAAAGATTTTATTGTTGATTAAGAATAAGTTGGGATTTTTGCACCGAATCAGTGCATGTTTATAAAAAGGGTTGAAGTTGGAAACACCATGAACAATCGAGTGAGATTGCGATTGATCAGTGCAAATCTATGCAATGCATAATCTTTAGTAAAATATGTGCATTTTTATGATCATAATACTACAAATAATAAGGAAGACACTTTCTGTTAACAAATACTTGATTAAATTACATTAATTTCATCTTATTGCGTAGTATTTGAGGTTAATCTTTTGTTTATTGATATGCCAGTTACGCATTAGATGAACTTAGACGGATTTTGTAGAATTTGCAGTGCTTACTTACGTGCGGATGTGTAATAAAGTGTTTTGATGACGGGTGCTGATATTAGGATGTACATGTATTTTACTATAATAAGTAGATAAAACTACATTGTAAGCAACAGCACCAAATTCATTCTTACTATCTCTCTCTCTCTCTCACACACACACACATAACTGTCACAGAAACATACACACACGTATAACAAGCAAAACATTGCATTTATACTTGTGTCATGGAATAGCACGGTGTACTGAAACTCCTCGACTTTCATGTAAAACTGTTGTAAGACATATTATTGAAAACCTAGTAGCTTGATAGATATATGCAATTTTTGCTTAAAAGGGGATTCCGACATATTACGTTTGTAACATTATTTTGGAAATAAATAAAAAAAAGTTTTGATTTTGTAAGGTCTTTTTTGCATTAATTGGCTATTGTGAGCTTAACATACTTACTCGTAATTCATCATTGTATCCTATGAAACAGGTTTATTTCCACACTATGATGTAGGCCGAAGTGCATTTTGTTTGCCATATACTGAATTATTAACTCATATCCTATATACGCTTATCAAAGTATTAATCAAAAACACACTCACATGCGTCACATTTGCACGTCATTCAATAATATTACCTGATAACGAATTACAGTATTCATTGTATGAATTTTAAATTCTTGCACTTGGACAAAGCCTTTGTATGAAACTGGATATTTGACTTGAGTGAGCGAGATATTTTAATGTTAAAAGTCGAATAGTGGAAAGGTTTTTCTGCAAGGCAAAAAAACATGGTAGGATCTTAAACAAGTTGATACAGGTACTTACTTTTTTAAACAACTTTAATGAATAATCATTAAAAAAAAAAGCTGTTTGTGTAGTAGTTTGCAGAATTTTTCTCGAACGGTATCATTGAGTTTCGTGACCTGCGTTAGATATTTAATTTTTAAATAGAGCTGAAGTAAAGTTTTACAATTTTTTTACCACTTCCTCAATCTTTTAAAATTATGTTTAATTTTGAAATTTCCTTTTTTTTAAGGACAATGATTAGTGCAGGTTTATTTATACACAGTAGAAGACTTGAGATCCACAAGCAAGTAGTGTCGATTATACGGGAGGTGTCTAATTTAACATGTTGGAAGAACAGGGAAGCGACCTCGGTGCCTGTCGCGTTTCCACCCACAATAAAAAGACCATAAAAAATCGCAATTGAAGCAGTTGACAACAGCAACGCTTAAGTACTAAACCAAGTAGCTTTGTGTTTAACTGCCTCCGTAGTTTAGTGAGCACAACGTTCGACTGCGTGATCCAAAGGTCGTGGGTTCCAATCCCGTGAAGAAAAATCACATTGTGCGTTTTTTCCTAGTTTGGCTAGGGCTTTGCAGACTGTATCACATAATTGTCCGAAAAGAAAGATGATTCCATGATTCGGAGGGCACCTTAAGCCGTTCGGTCCCAGGTACAATTTTAGGAAAGTAGTTGGTAACACACACCAATGATCATTTGTCTCGCATGGTGGGTTACGGCCACAGATTTCCCAATACAGGAGATGGGGCAAGCCGCGTTTTTAAGTGCGACAAATGTAAGCTCAACGAGCATACACTGGCTGCCAGTTTACGCTCTGTGAGACGAGTCAAGACGCAAGACGAATATTAGAAGAAATTACCGTTTTTTCCCAAAATGCCATCCTGTGCAATTGTAACATGCCATCATCGCAATGAATCAGTAAATTTACCAAGAAATATAATAACTTTTCACAGCTAAGAACCGAAAAGAAATTGCGACACTGGGACTACCTATAAACTTGGCGGCTTGTCCAGTCTAATTGTATATTCGGATGTCTGTGGTTACGGCCCAATATGCTCATGTTGTGCGGGAAGGGTGCACTGCATTGGACTTTTATAGGCTGATGATGGTGATAAAGTCTAAAGGGTTGTTAAACAATAGTGTCTATCTATCTTGGCACTGAGGGGTATAAAGTTATATTATCTGGTGACTTGTATGCACAGCTGCATACGTAACAGCCTGCATCGCGAGTTACTGAACTCTGCGGTTTGGCTGACGGGGAAATAATTCATGTCGCGTTAGAAAACTTGGACGGATTGGCGCTAATGTAGAAGGCAATGAATTTTCAATTGCATGGAACTCGAATAAATGTTGTCTTTAGATATTTCTACAAATAGTTCTTTATTTTCCAACTGTCTTTGACAATTAACTTTTTGGTGATCGTAAAACATAGCACTCATATTTTACCAAAATCAGATTCTTTAGGATCCTTATCATCAGGCCATACTGGACAGCATAGATTTAAAAAGAAGAAAGAAAATTAACATAGCTTCGTGAGTATATTTTGTTTGGGTTTTGCGCGTTGCTTTTGTAACTTATTTATTTAAAGCAATCCAAAACTTTATTTGTCTGAAAGCCGAGTCATAACATTAACGATTACGCTTTTTATTTTAATTTAAGCGTATCAAGCTTCTTTTAATATTTATCATAGTGCCAGATGTTTCTTTAATTTCAATTGTTTTGCATATTTTTTAAATGCGACTAAGAGGCGCAGAAACTACGTGATGACGAAATTCTACGAAATTACAATTTTTGTAATGACAATTCTTTTTATTAATGAGAAATATTAATACATCAGTCATAGATACCGTTTGACCTCAAAGGTCACGTTTCACGATTTTTGAAAAGAAAGATTTTCACGTATACGACCTATAAGGTTGTATACGTGAAAATCGCTTTGTTTTCTATTGCTCCTAGCATAATAGTGAGTTTGTTATTTGTTTAGCGGTATATAGGCAGTAAATCTAATTAGCGAATATTAATTTTATTCGCGAATGAAATGAAGACCAAAACGAGAAAGACCTTTACGGAAATCTAATTAAAAGGAAGTAAGGAAATCGTGTGAAGAATGAAACCTTATGTGTTCCCAGATCATTACAACCTGGCCGTCTTCAAGGCAAGAGTGAATAGGCTGTTTCTAGGCAGGCATGATCCATCCTAGGCCGCATCATCACCTACGTTTTATTATTCCAAGGATAATTTTGAAAAGTAGTTAGATGGCTCTTCCATTCAAGGCCATTTCTGCCTCAGCGTGGTTCTGCAACTAATATGGGCGGTCCGTTGTCAAACTATTTTATATTTTTGCAACGCCCTAAGCCGAGGTTCGAGTCTTAGTTATCGCGTAAGCTCGTTGGGAAAGATGCCTCTTTGCATCTTTGCACAAGTTTTCTCAGCTATTAAAATACAAATAGTAAACAAAGGTTCGTATGTTGAAATTTTCAGAGTTTGTTCTTTTACCGAGCAATTTCAGACGAAGTATAATTTATTTAAACTGTTTTAAAGATAGCGCTGTTCTGCGAAATAAGTAAAAGTCTATGTTGTCTTTGGTTTTATTAACCTTTGTTAACATTAATATCATTTATATCAACAAACCCATAGTTTGCCAAGAGATCATTTTCGATTTTACTGCTTTGGAATACAGTCTATTTATAACCGCGCATTCTCATCCCTATATATCGTCCGAATAAGCTGGGTCCTATACAAACACAGTAGTGTCCTCTTGGGTGTTGTTTGGAAAACATACGACATACAAAGAAGTGAGAGACACCGTGACTGCTCGAACGGTAATATACGGCAAAGTGATCCGATAGAAGTGGATTGACAGAGTTGGAATAACAACGTATCTTGGTACAATTCATATGCTTTTTATTCTGAATAGACAGATGTTTGACCATGATCGCACTTGATGGAAAGTAAATATACGATCTATTACAAATTACCTGATAACGTAGGGTTAGTAAATATAATAACTAGTTACTGGAAAACCCAAATTTACCTCATGGGAAACAAAAGCAAAGAAGTAATATAAATTTTAAAGCAAATCACTTTGGGATGGCAAATTCCAAGTGCACGCAAATCGTGTGCACCAATATCTAACTTAAAACTATAAAAATATCTGTCTAACTTGGTATGCATTGAGATTAATAATTTATATCCATGATGGTAAGCAATAATAATATGTATAATTCAATGAACTGGTTGAAGAAAAGAAACATTATCCCGAGAAACCTAATGTTTGATTAACTGTAAGGTAAAAAAGAAAATAACTAAGTCTTGTGGAACTAAACATGCTATGACGTAATAACCACTACTCATTTGTCCCAAAATATATCTAGGTATTATATAGCATTAGTCACTTTGTGTACGCGACAATAAATCAGTCCTCGAGCATATTAGACGTGTAAAGCATATTGAAAACTGTGACTGAGCGTATGAACAAAGGCTCTTACTGGTATTTGTCTTTAAATCAGCATATTCTATACATACTATCAATATATGGAATGCTAGGCCCGTCAGAAGTCAGGTGTAGTTAGAAGTTTAAATTAAAAGCTGAGCTTAAAGAGGAAGCTGAACTTTGGCATGGATGATTTCTCAACGGTATATGGTATCAGGAAAAGCTTTGTCTTTTGAGGGGTTATTCAATATTACAAGTTATGAGGTTAGAAGGAATAAATGGAAAACTTGTTTCTAGGTAAGTAGGAATAACTTATAACATTAAATATTTTGTCTTCCACTGTCCTGTCAAAAAAGATATCTATCCTGACAAAAACATTTCATGTAAAATGTTGCTAAGAAGACATAAGGTTACGACATAAAGTTTGCCCTGTGAAAACAGTTACAAGTCTCCGAGTCTACACGGCCTAACTCTACCGACTATAACTTCGACAAATTCATCATATCATTAGATATGTATGGCTTCGCCGTATTTTACCATCGTGAAGGTGATGCGAATATTTACTTTCTGAACTAAAGTAAGTAACAAACTAAACAGCCAAGCCATACATACTATTTCTAATATGTAGAAATTAACAAAAATAAAAACAAAGATTTACTGAAAACTCTTTCTATTTTGGCCAAAAAATTATTAAAACTTAAGCTAAAGAAAGCTTTAATGTTAGGATACATAGGAGTGTTGATATTAGGGTAATAAATAATAATGGAAAGTTTTGTAAATGTAATTAAAGATATTGACTGAATTTACGTTTATGATGTTAGAGAGACACAATAGTCGACGGGGACATGTTAGCGGCCCGGGATCCATAGGTCTCGTGATTTAAGTACTAGGATGTTATAAATAGGGTTGACACAAAAACTTATTTTGAATTGAGATTTAGTTTTAACTTTAAAAACAAAATGAATAGGAGTCCAAGCCACCCGACACGCTTTGGATCAGCGCGACGGGTAAATTTTGATGACGTTATGATTTTATTTGAAACTGAGTGATATGATAAGGTATTAGTAAGTGATAGTTAATCCCTAGATACATTGACCTGCAATAACCGTTAACTCTCTGTAACAATATAAACTTGACCCTAAGTTTGTGTTTCCTCGTACTGTAAAAAGGTCATGCGTAAGTTGTAACGTAGGTTTTCAAAAGAGCAAAGACCTCTTCTTTAAAAATAAAAATAGCTTTGTAATGCGAAGTCTATTGAGTCAAAAGCGTAGACTTCTAATTTAAAACTTTTTATAAATTGAGACTTCACAAACGTACATTTGTCTCTAAATGTGGCAATGAGATCTAAATAGGTTTAGCTAATAAAAAGACTAGCGACAAAATGTCAACTTATAAAAATAAAATAAACGAAATTCTATTACAAACTTGATGAATATTTTAATGTTGTTTTGTAAGTAGGGAGACAAAGATAAGTATTTTTAATGCTTGTATTTTATGTTATCATTTCAAATGTATATGTGAATTGGTTTATATACATATAACTGAAAAACCTGATAAGCACAATGAATTATATTTATTTCATTGTGCTTCGCAAATTCGTATGCTTTCTTGGAGGTATAATTGAGTCAGTACCATTGTGCCTATGATAACGAAATATAATATTATTATTCTTAAAAAAGTACAAATAAAAATATATAATGCACTATATGCCTGTATTCCGTGTAGTAATTGTTTTCCACATTACTTTTTGATCCAGTGCGTGTTGGATAACTGGATAACTTGTTAGCTATGGATATGTCGGGTTGCCTAGCCACTTTCGTTGTTTGGGAAGATGTAAAATGGTTGGTGCTGTTGGCTTGACTACTTCATATAAGGGGTTTACTAGGATAGGATCTACGATTCACCTTTCCGGGCTGGACGGGGCACGGGCACGGTTGCTACTACACATAGAGTTATCATTATAAATAAATAAACATTTAATAAATTTGATTATTTCAAAACATTGTCCTGTTTACGAAGTGACAACCCTGCAAGAAACTCCGAAGTGATGCAACATTTTGTGCACAGAGTATTTATCATCCAAAGCTTTATAGCGATTTTACTAATGGTAGTTTGTTACCGGTAAAATAATGAGTAGGTATCATTAATTTTACCGGCGTATGAGCGGCACGTTTATTAACTTAGGTAGCGTACAATTAAATAACTGTTTCCATATAAAAGTTGAAGAACATCATAGAAATTCAAAATATATAATTGTATCATATTTATACAGATGTATGGAAGAAAAGAAGAAGTTTCTTCTTCTTATTTATACAGATCTTCACTTTCCACTAATACGTTCTTAGTAACCAGTGATGTAAAAAGTATAGATTCGTGATATGCTCACAAAACAATCGATAAAAGTATTCCAAATTCAGCGACAGCACACATACACATATTTCGAATGAGCGTACATTTACCGAAACAAAAAGCCTAAAAACTGTATTCTCTTTGGCAGTTCGTTTTTGAGGCACGGATGGCGTATCTACCTTTATATATACAGAATATCAAACGCCTTAAACCGAGTTTAAGTTAAACCTGGAATACCTTAATGCCCGCTGCAGAATTAGTATACGGTTGCTGGTAAAGCTTCATAGGCTATGAGAGGAAAGTGTTCTCCCATGCTAAATATCAAGGTCGGGGTCTACATATACCACGTCAGCCACTACAAATTGACTACATCATAATATACCTGACCACATAATGATCCGTCAGCATTGTAGAATTAAGCAGCCATTTTATGATCCAATCTGTAAAAGATAACATCGTTTCTGCACATTTTTATTTGGGCAAATCGTGATAGCAATGGTTTTCAGAAGTGCCCTCTCGTTAATGTAGTTATCTTAACACAAGAGTCTAGCCTTAACGCAGTCCGCTTTGTTTATGTGAAAGGAATGACAAGTGATAATCAAATAAATAAAATACGTGACAGCGTCTCAATTTGAGCAAGTAATACAACTACATTACATACAAAATAAATCTCATATTGGACTAATGAATATGTAAAAAACCCTTGTTACCTTATAAATAATAAGCATTGATTAGAAATAATAATATTAGCTTTTGCAATATTTTGAAGCATATGAATGGCTTTATTCTATCTTGCCAACGACAGAAGGTCAACTAATGATTTTTTTTGTTTAATATATTGTATTTTTGTGTGTGATGGCCGATGGGTATATCTAAAAAGGATAATCTTTCACCCGTACATTAATCATATAATATTAATAATATAATATCGACACCAGTCCTTATAAAAACGTCATGCTTTAAATACTTTTGAAAATATACTAGTCATCCATACGATATCAAACCTTTGACCGCCAATGACGGCATAAGGCAACCCAGGCAAAATAGATTTTCTATTGTGTCTGAGTTAAAAAGTTTCCGTTGATTTTTCCATCAGATCTTGCATTTGATAAGAATAGTACTAGACGGGTAGCAACTGCTTTAAAATTATGAAACAAAAATTGCCTCCACTATAAAAAAATGACAAGAGCGTCGGTGGCTCAATGGTGTGGACTGTCGCCTTCCTACCGGGAGGGCTGAGGTTCAAATCCCGACACGTACCAATGTGTTTTCGAATTTTCGAAAATATATGTACGTTATCCGATGCTCTTACGGTGAAGGAAAACATCGTGAGGAAACCTTCATGCCCGCCTGCGAAGAGATTCAAAGGATGTTTGTGAAGTCGTCCAATCCGCACTGGGCCCGCGTGGACGACTATGGCCTAATCACCCAATACGGGTAGGCTCGTGCCCCTCGGTGGGGACGTTTAATGAGCTGATGATGATAATAAAAAAATATTATATTCTAAATGAGAACCTCGTCGGTTTAAAGTAGTATTGTCTTTTTAAAACTCCTTCATAACTTTTAAAAACAGTGACTAAGTATACGTTACAAAGTTAGAAGTAAATAATGATAAATGACTCAAATGATTATAATTTGCTCGGTATCTAAGGTCATACAAGCATATTGCAATTACGTTTATACCCAGCACTGATAAGTTGATGGAATCGGTTTTATTACGCAGTAATGCGTAACTGGTCATTTTAAGTTTATGTTTCGTTGAAATAAGTTCTAATTACATTTAAATATTTACAAGCTAAATGGGTAGATTGAAATATAACGAAAAATTAAAAAGACATGCTCAAAAATGGTAAAACCATGGCAGGCGGATAGGCTTGGCTTGCTTGTACATTTATATTATTGTTTAGTATATGTATTTTTTAGAGCTTCGGTGGCTCAGTGGTGTGGACTGTCGCCTTCCTAACGGGAGGGCTGAGGTTCAAATCCCGACACGTACCAATGCATTTTCGAATTTTCGCACAATACTCTTACGGTGAAGGAAAACATCGTGAGGAAACCTTCATGCACGCCTGCGAAGAGATTCAAAGGTTTACACAGGAGTTTAGAGTATTGGTTGTGTGTGAAGTCGTCCTATCCGCACTGGGCCCGCATGGACGACTAAGGCCTAATCACCCTATACGGGTAGGCTCGTGCCCCTCGGTTGGGGACGTTTAATGAGCTGATGATGATGATATTTATTTTATCTGTGCTTGCACCTAAATATACTCTTCGGCTGGCACCCATAACAGCTGGTTCCCAACTTCTCACTTGTCGGATAATTTTACATCGGCACCGACACATAATCGGTTTCGGACACGTGTGATAGCTTCATTCAAATGTTCTGCCACTGGAACCTCCGATTAATTATTATTTTTATCCATATATATTTAACTTTCGAATTTAAATTAAAACCTATCTCGATTTTATTCAATCATTTGTATTTTTTGATGTTGTAATTCTATGAATTTAGATTTTGTTTGTTAATTTGGTTAATTTATGCATTTGTAGGGATGCACCTTCCCTGAAATAAAGATTATTAGATATTATTATAATATTATCCCGATAAGTGGCAACCAGGTGTTGGTGTTTGCTACACAATGGTGTGTGCTAAAGCAATCAGCGAAGTGAAATGGACCAATGTGTAACGATGTGATTTCTTTTTCTGGCTGTAAGGAAGCTTCACCGGATATTTTAAAACCGCAAAGTTTCATGACATGCCATAGAGCATTGGCTATCTTTGGCCTTTTTGCCATCTGCATACTCTATAAAGGACAACGTCTCGACTGATACTAAGCAATGGGAAGATTGTGTATGAATTGAGGACGAAACAGAACAAGTAGGTATTAACATAACGAGCCTTAGGGTTGACCACCCGCGGGAGACGAATCTGAGATTCAATTATTGCGACGATGACGATGCCAACATCGTTTCATTCTTTTGATTTTACTTAAAATATTGACAATTATTGACATCTTATAAAAATGATAAAGAATTAAATTTCCAAAAAGGGAATGCAAAATAAATTACTTCTATTTATATAAATATAGGTATCCTTATAAAGAAATATTTGCCACTTAATGTCTTGGTGGTAATGGAATCCTATATTTTATGAAGTTTTTTTAAACTATTATTTGTATTTTATACACATTGTAAACTTTAATAGATCTTCTAAAAATATTGACAACCCTTTTTTAAAGTACCTGAGGACTACTTATGATCCGAAAATGATACTCATTATTTTATCATTATCCATATTGGTAATAACGACCAATGAGATTTACTTTTTTGAGAATTTCCTGCATGACTTAGTAAATCGGAAGCGCCTAAATATATCTGTGTTATTTTAAGATCAGGTATGTTAAAGTCATCGTTTAATTAGTTAAAAAAGTCTTATGATATTCTAGTCTAAAAAATGCAAATCCGTTCGGTTATAATATCCGGATATTTTACAACGGGTTTCTGGTCCAATTTGAATTATCCGGATTCTACGGATATTTCTTAAAAATAGAAATCCCACTGTCTCTAACGGCTACGTTTTGAGTCGCGATTAGAGATAGTGGGTAGAAGGGTCTTGTCTGTTGATCTTGGTTTTCGCTGAATTGAGAATTTCGCTGCTTTGGAGAGACATTTTAATGCCTCGAAATATAGCCAGTCAATTAACACATCGCTTCAGAACTTCTAGAACAGCTCAAGGTTTCATGGAGTTAAAGGCTTTTTTGGAGTCCCTCTTTGCCTTTTTCGTAGTCCACAAATGCCAATGCGGCTGGTCCTTGCTCCTGGGTCTTCCGTACGTAGCTGTAGCTGCCAAATAGTATGGAGGTGATCCAAGGTTAGAGGCTAGAGTCTTTTCGAAACTTAGCTTGCTCCGGTGGTTTGAATGTTTGCTTTCGTCCATCCATCTTAATACTTTTACAGATCTCGATGCCCTAAATTGTTTGCATTCCAAGTCTACAGGAACAACACCTTCTACAATCCCATAGAACGTGTGCGCTTTTACAATGAACTGGCCCGTGATCATACTGTTGTTGACATTTTAATCGGTTGTCAATTTTGACTTATTCTTTTTTATTTATTTTACCTCTTAGTTAATTAATCTCTCATCATCATCATCATCAGCTTATTAAACGTCCCCGCCGATGGGCACGAGCCTATCCGTATAGGGTGATTAGGCCTTAGTCGTCCACGCGGGCCTCGTGCGGGTTGGACGACTTCACGCACAACCTTTGAATCTCTTCGCAGGCGTGCGCAGGTTTCTTCACGATATTTTCCTTCACCCTAAGAGCGTCGGGTAACGTACATATATTTTTGAAAATTCGAAAATACGTTGGTGGCAACAGTTCACACCATTGAGCCACCGACGCTCTAACTAATATCTGTCAAATTTTTAATTGTGAAGTTAGGACGCAATGTTTCTAGGTTATAACTTAGAAGTTAAGTTTTGCCCTTAGATTTAGTTATGCAATTGGTCTTTTGTGTCAAATGTAACGTGTTCTTGCGTCTTATAAAAAACAATATAAATAAATCCAACTAGTCTCATGGCGAGACTGTTTGTTACAAACCTGGCCTAAAATTTGTAGACAAGGCTTTGAACGCTATCGGTATATAATTCTTCAAGGGAGTTTTATCACTTAAGAATTAAACGACTTATTAAACTTAAATGCAATGTAGCCCCCGAATTACAATTTCATAATATTCGGGAACGGATATCCGGATTCGGTTTTTGGTATACGGATTCGGAAGACGAGTGCAAAGTTGCGGATATCCGGTTTTTATCGATAACGGATAGTCCGGATTTCCTAGCTGTGTCTCTGCCGCCTCTACCGGAGGAAGAAGGTATTATGGAATTTTGTATATATGAATCTTATTTTTTTCCCACCTTATCAGATAAGATTTTAGTTCCTATAGCTTTGTTTCGGGCTAAATGGTGAGACAGGCAGGGCTCAGGGTAAAAAAACGAACCCTGGGACCCCACGCTTGGATGATGATGATTGTAAGACAGGCATTTTTAAAAATAATTCGTCTAGCATAATTACGTTACAAGTAAAGAACCAATAAGTAAGCAATAAATTAAAGTAATCAAATAATGACTCTCGTCAACTAAACTATCCGCATGGTCCCGCGTGATGGTTCTGGCCCGATATTCCCATAACTAGGCTGTGTGGCAAGGCCTGTACCCTGCAGTGGAACGTTTATAGGCATATAATGAAGCACCTGCATTCTTGTGTAAGTGTAATAAAAAA